>OZ024794.1:68255697-68560697 GCA_964017045.1 Omphiscola glabra | reverse complement strand
ACACAAAAAACCGCTGCACCTGATTTAGACAGGGCCGGATTTACAGACAGGCCGACTAGGCCGTGGCCTAGGGGCCCCGCGAAAAAAGGGGCCCCAAAATTGGGAGTAGTATATAAAAATATATATTTTTTTGAATTAAAAAAAATTAGCAATATTTTTTTATTTTTAAAAATGGGGTCTCAAATTTTTTTTGGCCTAGGGCCCTGGATATAGATAACATACATCTTGAAACTTAAGACGGGTCTGGCCCATCCAAACATCCACCCCTTCCCCTCTCATCAAACTCTATACCCAGCCCACGCCTCCCCCCCCCCCCCCCACTTTACCCTCTAATGTTACTAAATTATGTCTCCAGTGAAGATGAACCCAAGATGGCTCCACTCATACTTGAAATTTAATCACGTCTACTGGGTTTTTTTTTTTTTTTGGTTTTTTTTTAAAAGAAATCCGCACGCCTGCCAGGAATTCCTAGGGTATAAAATAATCCAACGACCAGGTCAAGCGTGACGAGGTTGTCCGCACAAAAAATAAAATCAGAATGTGGGGAAATCCACTTTAAAAAGAAAAAAATTAATTAGTTCAATTTGTTTCCTTTGATGCAGCAAAATGTGTTGCTCGCCCCAAGTAGAACAACTAATGGCGTTCCGGCGTTAAATAGATCTTTCTTTAGAGATAGATTAATCGAAGTTCAAAGTGAACAAAGTCATGCAACCTGAACGGCGAGATCGGTTTTGGCCGAGAAAGACATTAATTGAAACAAACCTCACAGAAATCTGGAATCTCTTGAATCTTTTGACAGTCGATGCACGCAGAGGTAGCGTGTAACAACATAACAACATGTGTAACAACATGTGTAACAACATGTGTATCAACATGTGTAACAACATGCGTAACAACGTGTGTATCAACACGTGTATCAACGTGTGTAACAACATGTGTATCAACATGTGTATCAACATGTGTATCAACATGTGTATCAACGTGTGTATCAACATGTGTATCAACGTGTGTATCAACACGTGTATCAACGTGTGTATCAACATGTGTAACAACATGTGTATCAACGTGTGTAACAACACGTGTATCAACATGTGTATCAACGTGTGTATCAACACGTGTATCAACGTGTGTATCAACATGTGTAACAACATGTGTATCAACGTGTGTAACAACATGTGTATCAACGTGTGTATCAACATGTGTATCAACATGTGTATCAACACGTGCCATAATATGTGCGACAATGTGGGTCACAATACGGGGAAAACTATGTGACAAATTTCACGTCAAATGTTGTCACGGTAATGGTTCAACGACACTGTCATAAATTCAAATACACATCTTTTGTTTGGATTTTAATTGTTTGTGTGTCTCTCGGGTCTTCACGGTAAGAATTATAGAAGTCTAACGAAAGTCCGGATGGCCTTAGATGTCGGTAAATGTCATTCCATTTAATTAGATGACATCAGATGTCATGACAATTCTGTTGAGTGGGAATTATAAATTCTCGGGATGACATATGACATCTCAAGATTATTGTTGAATCTCTGGAAGAAATCTACGCTGTGACGCCATTAGGCATACTCGGTCTAAATCACCGGGGGGGGGGGGGCATATAACTTGATACGTCGGCACAGCGTACCTAATGTCTGTACAACGTAACTTATGTCGGCACAACGTACCTAATATCGGCACAAAGTACATAATGTCGGCACAACGTACATAATGTCGGTACAGCATATTATACCTAATGTCGGCACAACGTACCTAATGCCGGAACAACGTACCTAATGTCGGCACAACGTACCTAATGTCGGAACAACGTACCTAATGTCGGCACAAAATGGTTGTGTGTGTGGGGGGGGGATGAAGGCGTAGAGGGGGGGGTGTGCTGACAGGGTGAAATTACAAACTCTGGATTGAAATAAATAGGTGAAATAACGTGACAAGAATGTGTAGATAGAAATGGCTGGGGAGGGGGGAAGGAGTGGAGCTTGGGGTGGGGGGAGGAATGGAGCGTGGGGGGTGGGGGTAAGAAGGCGAAAACGGGAAACAGAGCGTAAACTCGTTCTGATGGTTTGCCATGGCGACGCTGACAGTTGGCCGCTTTAGACATTTTGAGATGGGTAAAACAAGGGAAGGACTGGTTGACGTCCCTTGAGAGACGGTGACGTCCCTTGGAAGATTAGTTGATATTTACTCTGAGTGAGGATTGCCTGGTACGGCCCAGCAAAACCTGGTGTGTAGCGGTAGGTGGCTAACGTGTACGTCCTACATATCCTGGTTGGCTCACTGCTTCATGGCACGTCTGTCTACTCATGTTACTGTGAGTATGTCCAGCTAGAGGTAATGGGCCACTTCATAGAATGAACTGAACTATTTTATAGCTATTTAAAATTTCATTGACAGTTCCTCTTCCGCAGCTACAAGAGTGACAACATCCACAGCTACAAGAGTGACAACATTCACAGCTACAAGAGTGACAAAATGTGTCAATTTCAAGTCACTCATATGCGCGTTAAGTCTGCGGGGGCGTGGGGGAGGGTGTGTGTTGTATTAAAACCGGATCCCGTTTCGGGGTTGTGGAGCAAAAAGTCTAAAATGGGGTTGGGGACAATTCCAATGGCGATCTGCAGTAACATCGGTCTACACCAGTAACATCGGTCTACACCAGTAACATGAGTCTACACCAGTAACATCAGTCTACACCCGTAATATCTGTCTACACCAGTAACATGAGTCTACACCCGTAACATCAGACTACACCAGTAACATAAGTCTACACCAGTAGCATGAGTCTACACCAGTAACATGAGACTACACCAGTAACATCAGTCTACACCAGTAACATCAGACTACACCAGTAACATCAGACTACACCAGTAACATGAGTCTACACCAGTAACATCTAACTACACCAGTAACATGAGTCTACACCAGTAACATCAGACTACACCAGTAACATGAGTCTACACCAGTAACATGAGTCTACACCAGTAACATCAGACTACACCAGTAACATGAGTCTACACCAGTAACATGAGTCTACACTAGTAACATCAGTCTACACCAGTAACATGAGTCTACACCAGTAACATCAGACTACACCAGTAACATCAGACTACACCAGTAACATCAGTCTACACCAGTAACATGAGTCTACACCAGTAACATCAGACTACACCAGTAACATGAGTCTACACCAGTAACATCAGACTACACCAGTAACATGAGTCTACATCAGTAACATGAGTCTACACCAGTAACATGAGTCTACACCAGTAACATGAGTCTACACCCGTAACATCGGTCTACACCAGTAACATCAGTCTACACCAGTAACATCAGACTACACCAGTAACATCAGTCTACACCCGTAACATCGGTCTACACCAGTAACATCAGACTACATCAGTAACATGAGTCTACATCAGTAACATCAGACTACACCAGTAACATCAGACTACACCAGTAACATGAGTCTACACCAGTAACATCAGACTACACCAGTAACATGAGTCTACATCAGTAACATGAGTCTACACCAGTAACATCAGTCTACACCCGTAACATCAGACTACACCAGTAACATGAGTCTACACCAGTAACATCAGACTACACCAGTAACATGAGTCTACACCAGTAACATCAGACTACACCAGTAACATCAGACTACACCAGTAACATGAGTCTACACCAGTAACATCAGACTACACCAGTAACATCAGACTACACCCGTAACATCAGACTACACCAGTAAACACGTTATATTGGATTGGGGAAAATATCAAGTATCTAACGTTCAAATATAAAGGTCATTCATACAAAGTTTAATTTCATTTCAAGGTCATCCATACAGAGTTTTATTTCATTTCAAGGTCATTCATGCAGAGCTTAATTTCATTTCAAGGTCATTCATACAATAGTTTAGTTTGTATTGACATTTTGTTTCTGTCTAAGTACTAATCACGTGATCTGTTATTTAAAAAAACAAACAACATACTGAATAACATTTGTTTTAGATTTTGTTAAAAATATTTATTTTTTACATTTTCTTTTTCTTTAAAGCATTTAAACAACTCTTGATATAAAGACACGCCAAAAACATATTCATAAAGTCCCATATAAAGCGAACAACCAAGATGTGTTATCAATTTTTATTGTATTAATGGGGTCAGGTTTGTAAAAACGCGAGAGGCACCGCTGTTTCAGGCGTCCCGCTAAAACCCGCGCGGTGAAGGCTAGATTCTGTCAGGCAGGCCATTAAACAGGACCGTTCCCGTAAAGAAGGAATGCCCCGCCCCTGTTAGCACCGCGACAACACAAGTGTAAGCATGATACACCGCAAACACAATGGCTTAGTCGGACACAGAGGAGCAGTTGGTGGGGCTTGGGGGGGGGGAAGATATAATTAAAAGAGTAATTGCCGTAAGGAGTACGCGTTTTGACTTGTGTCTGTCTATGTTAGGGGTCACAATATGCAGGGACGCGTCATTTGGGAAGGGCAGGGTGGGGCATTTGCCCCCCCCCCCTGAATTTGCAGGTTTTATTTTAATTACTAAGTACTGTGGCACCACCAGTAATAAACAATTCAACAAGTCGACCAAGTTTTAGTTTTGCCACCCCCCCCCCTTTTTTTTTGTGTGAAAAAAACTGAAATGACGCCCCTGACAAGAGGTCTATCTTAGAGGTAACATTATGTCTATATTAGAGGTAACATTATCATTCACGAGATCTCAGTCTATGGTTGGTGTCTTATTGGTAATTCACTTATATAGCTTGTTATATAATATATATATATATATATATATATATATTGTAAAGCTGGGAATTAGAATATCTAGATGGAAAAAAAAGATTCCCCCCAAAAATCGATACCAAAATATAAATGTTTGATTTCAATGTTTAATTCTATGTTAAAATTAAGTTTCACACACAGTCATTTAGCTGGTACACAAACTTCAGACATCACACACAGTCATTTAGATGGTACACAAACTTCAGACATCACACACAGTCATTTAGCTGGTACACAAACTTCAGACATCACACACAGTCATTTAGCTGGTACACAAACTTCAGACATGACACACAGTCATTTAGCTGGTACACAAACTTCAGACATCACACATAGTCATTTAGCTGGTACACAAACTTCAGACATCACACACAGTCATTTAGCTGGTACACAAACTTCAGACATCACACACAGTCATTTAGCTGGTACAAAAACTTCAGACATCACACACAGTCATTTAGCTGGTACACAAACTTCAGACATCACACACAGTCATTTAGCTGGTACACAAACTTCAGACATCAAACACAGTCATTTAGCTGGTACAAAAACTTCAGACATCACACACAGTCATTTAGCTGGTACACAAACTTCAGACATCACATTCACAATAAAGTAGTCTTTTGCAACCACCTCCCACCAACTGATTATAACTGGGACCTAATATAACGACTAGTGCTAAGAGTCCCCCCCACCTCCCACCGATATAAATTCCCAAGAGCACTCCACTCCCCCACTCCATCGTGCCACTAATGTAAAAGTTATAAAAATCTTGACGGAAGTGACAATGTCAACGGACGAGACCGTGTCAATATCGTAAAACTATAAAAATCGATTACAGTACATGTTCTATTTAAAAAAAAACACTATTTCCTTATTTTGGCTTCGATAATATCAACCATTCCAGGCAGTAGACAGGCAGCAGTAGACAGGTAGTAGACAGGCAGCAGTAGACAGGTAGTAGACAGGCAGAAGACAGGCAGTAGACTAAAATGGGCAGGATTTTAATATAATACCATCATTAAATGTTTGGGTAATAATTTCACGGAACAGATGTATTGCGTTATTCCACGACAATAAATAAATGTTATACATTGCAAAGTCTTGTTTTAAGAACGCCAAGACTTTCAGAACCGTTAACCCCCTGCCCCCTGCCCAAACCAGTTTTATTAGGTTACTTATAGACGTAATATTAGTCATTTTTCGGGCGCTTAGAATAAATATTTCATGAAAACTTATTAAGTGTATCTTTCATTCAGTAATAGTCCAACACCCAGCAAAAGTTAAGAAAAATTCAAAGTTTTACCGTAAACTTCTCGAAGGAACTCTATAGACATTATCGATGATTTCATTAGAGGTAATCAGTAATCGATACCATAAGTCTTACGTATGAGATTCTAACATTTGGTTGCGATGCCAAAAGCTCAAGAGGTCACGCATGAGGGGATTCATGCGATTTCCAATAACACAATCCAACCAGATTACCAATCGATACTCGAGTGTGAGATTAAAATCTGTGAATGACAGACTTACACCCTGTATATCATATCTGTGAATGACAGAATTTCCCCTTGTATGTATATCACATCGTGTTTTTGTGTTAGTTCATTGCTTTGTTGGACGCGGGCCTTACAGTATTTGACGCGGCCCTTGCTTTGTTGGACGCGGGCCTTGCGGTGTTTGGCGCGGCCCTTGCTTTGTTGGACGCGGGCCTTACAGTATTTGACGCGGCCCTTGCTTTGCTGGACGCGGGCCTTGCGGTGTTTGGCGCGGCCCTTGCTTTGTTGGACGCGGGCCTTGCGGTGTTTGGCGCGGCCCTTGCTTTGTTGGACGCGGGCCTTACAGTATTTGACGCGGCCCTTGCTTTGTTGGACGCGGGCCTTTCAGTGTTTCACAAAGGCGCGGAAAACGTCTAGATAATAACAGAGAACGTCTGCTGATTTGTGGGTCCGCCTGTCAATGACGTTAAAACAAAAACTGGTTTATTGATGCCAAACTTAATGAACAGTTAAGGGGAAAAAAAACGTATGTACGATTGAATTTTCATGATGTCATTTTTTGGTGTGTACGTGAATCAAAATTGATTGATCAACTGGTCAGGCCATGATCCGATTGATCTGTTGTACTGTATTTATTTAGTGACATTTCTTTTTCTGAACCACTGAAGTTTGTATGTCAACATTTGAAATATTTAGCTCTGTGTATCGTTGTGGCGTGTTGTAAGCCGGTGTGCTGTTGTAAGTCCAGTGTGCTGTTGTAAGACCGGTGTGCTGTTGTAAGTCCGGTGTGCTGTTGTAAGTCCGGTGTGCTGTTGTAAGACCGGTGTGCTGTTGTAAGTCCGGTGTGCTGTTGTAAGACCGGTGTGCTGTTGTAAGTCCGGTGTGCTGTTGTAAGTCCGGTGTGCTGTTGTAAGTGTGACGTGTCGTGCATGTGATGTTTTGTAAGGGTTCTCAAGTTTTTTTTCAGATTAACTAAAGATATCGAACAATTTACTCCGGTGATTGCTGGTGTTGCTATGTTTAGGTTTGGACTCGACGCTTCTCTTTTGTGGGATTGCCACCTGTGAACACCTGGGAACAGATGGGAACACCCGGGAACACCTGTACATAATGTATAGCGTTAACTCAACCAACAACAAACGAAATGGCTCTCATTCCATTTTTACAACACTCTTTTTGTTCATGTTTCTAAGCCATTGCGTATGAAGTTGCTGCATTCTCGTTACAGAATTAACCCAATAATGTATAATCAATGCTGACAGAATATGTTACTGTAAAAATAATAGAGAGAGTTTTCTTTTTATTTGATTCAATCTTCATCAAAGTTTCTCAACTTGTAATTTTAGAAATGTTGGTGTGCTTCCAAGATGGAATTTAAGAAATGTTGGTGTGCTTCCAAAATTGAATTTTAGAAATGTTGGTGTGCTTCAAGATTGAATTTAAGAAATGTTGGTGTGCTTCCAAGATTGAATTTTAGAAATGTTGGTGTGCTTCCAAGATTGAATTTTAGAAATGTTGGTGTGCTTCCAAGATTGAATTTTAGAAATGTTGGTGTGCTTCCAAGATTGAATTTAAGAAAAGTTGGTGTGCTTCCAAGATTGAATTTTAGAAATGTTGGTGTGCTTCCAAGATTGAAATTTAGAAATGTTGGTGTGCTTCCAAGATTGAATTTTAGAAATGTTGGTGTGCTTCCAAGATTGAATTTTAGAAATGTTGGTGCGCTTCCAAGATTGAATTTTAGAAATGTTGGTGTGCTTCCAAGATTGAATTTTAGAAATGTTGGTGTGCTTCCAAGATTGAATTTTAGAAATGTTGGTGTGCTTCCAAGATTGAATTTTAGAAATGTTGGTGTGCTTCCAAGATTGAATTTTAGAAATGTTGGTGCGCTTCCAAGATTGAATTTTAGAAATGTTGGTGTGCTTCCAAGATTGAATTTTAGAAATGTTGGTGTGCTTCCAAGATTGAATTTTAGAAATGTTGGTGCGCTTCCAAGATTGAATTTTTTTCATACGGATTAGATCTACACATTTTGTGAAATGCTAGAAATAGTCATTTAGAACCATTTAAAGACATTTTTCTTTAAATACATTTTAGGACATTGGAGCGCTGCAAGTATGCTAAAACATCATGGGCACATGCGCTATAAAAGTACTTAATCATCATCATCATCATTATCATAATCATTATCATCATCATCATTATCATCATTAATATCATCATCTAGGAAAAAAATGAAACTTCGTTAACAAAAAATACATAAAATATTTTTATTGTTTCTAATAGAAATGTAGGATTTCTTCAACACGTTGTCGCTATTGTTATTATCTTTGGTTGTTGTTATCTTTGGTTCTTGTTATCTTTGGTTCTTTTTTTCTTTGGTTATTGTTGTTATCTTTGGTTCTTGTTATCTTTGGTTGTTGTTGTTATCTTTGGTTCTTGTTATCTTTGGTTATCGTTGTATCTCCAGGAAGAGTTGAAATAAAATGATTGCTGTTATTGCTTGTCAAGTTTTATTGCGGTCATTACGCAGTCAAATAAAAAAATAAAATTGTTCAGTTTAATTTATGAAACAATAATTTTAAAAAAAAATCATTTTCAGCTTTAAGTAGACTACAGAAAACTGGAATGCGATATTAAAATGTTGAGTGATGGTTTTTGTGTTGCTGTGGAACGATAGAGACTTGCTCTATTCTCCCCCCCCCCCCCGGCCCACCAGGGCCGGCCGCAATGGGCCCCGCACTTTCATAGGGCCCCGCAATTGTTAGGGTCGGCCCTGCCCCCCCCCACTAACCTTTTTTACTCCCCCGCCCCCCCCCCCCCAATTTCTTTTTTTACTGAAATAAAAATAAAACTAATTATAAATCTGGCATCACGTCTATAACGTTACATTTGCTTCTTCATTTATACAGATTAGTACTATTTTGTGGTGAATAATTTTTAAGAGACATTTATTAAAAAATATTTCGTTTACTGTTTGAGGTAAAAATTACAAACACATAAATATCAATCTATAACGCAAACATCAATAACTAGTTGTCAATTAATGTGACTTCATACATAATAAGTTGTCAGTGAATGGATGTCTCTGACAGGTTGCCAGTGACAACAAAATAGTGAACATGTTGATTGGTTCTTTAATTGTGTTCAGTCATGCGCACAAGGCATGAGTGTAATCTAAAAAAAAAAATAATAGAATTACAATAATTGTATGTGGGTAATGAGTTCATTTTACTGAACACACATGGAGGTCGACAGGTGCCAAGGTGAGCATCCCCGATAAATGTGACGTCACGGCTCAGGAGAATGTTGGGGCAATGTGTAATTGGTGGGGGGGGGGTTACCAACTAAAGACAGTTGCAATATAGGGAGTGATGTTGAATGATTTTATGACGCGCCCCAGTAGAGACGCGTTCAATCACCCGGTGCCCTCCTTCCAGTGCCCTGCTCCCATACACATGAAGGCTGACATATGATGAGTCAATCACCACGATCTGTATGTCGCCACTGACACGGTAAGATGATCATTATTTAGCGTGGCGTCATGTCGATCAGACTTCACAGCTCGTAACCCTTAATGTATTCATCAACTCGACGTCATTACACGGGAGCAAGTACAGGAAAATCGTGGACACAGTAAGAAATCCAACAAGGTTTTTACTCTCTTTACATCAGCCTATAGCTAAAACACTACAGCATACAATAACACAACAGCTCAAGACCTTAAACGCTACAGCATACAATAACACAATAGCTCAAGACCTTAAACGCTACAGCATACAATAACACAACAGCTCAAGACCTTAACCGCTACAGCATACAATAACACAACAGCTCAAGACCTTAAACGCTACAGCATACAATAACACAACAGCTCAAGACCTTAACCGCTACAGCATTCAAATAACACAAAAGCTCAAGACATTAAACGCTACAGCATACAATAACACAAAAGCTCAAGACCTTAACCGCTACAGCATACAATAACACAACAGCTCAAGACCTTAACCGCTACAGCATACAATAACACAACAGCTCAAGACCTTAACCGCTACAGCATACAATAACACAACAGCTCAAGACCTTAAACGCTACAGCATACAATAACACAAGCGTTCAAAACATCTTACTTTGCGATAAAGTGAATGGTTTTTTCTTGAAGTTTTTTTAATGTCTTCAAAGATTCGAAATGAATGCCAGCTGTTTTAATAAACAAGGAAATATGTGAGCTCTTCAGACTTGCAGGTCCATAAATGCTGACATTTCTTCAGTGCACCTAACATGATATTTATTCCCCCCATCCGATATCAGATCGCTTGTTCGTGGATGGACATGGTGAAAAATGCATAAAGAGGCAAATTGGTGGAATATTTTCGCAATGCGTGAAGTTTTTTAAAAACGTTTTGCCACTTGTGCACGATTGAATAATGGCCAAATTGGGATCCAAGACGACCATACTAATGCTTGTTCATGGATGGCCATGATTAAAAATGCCTAAATGGGCAATTTTGTGCAATTTACATTCAGTCCAACCGAACAAGAAGGCGGTGAATTTGAGTGTTCATGATGTGAATGTCCTCATTTAAGCCTTACTGGATACTATGATGCCAAGCTGTAATATCCTCAGTACAGATTTATGAAGCAGAAAAAATTGGCATCCGTTTCGATTTATTTAATGGGTTCGTTTAACAGGATAAGTTCGGTAGAGAAGTTCCATACCACGGCTTGGTAATCGGAGTGGTGGCAATTTGTGGAATTATAATTTGAAACATGTTGTGTGAATAAAAATATGATGTCATTCAGCTCTCTTGAATCTTTATTACAGCGGTTCTAAACCTTCCTAATGCCGCGACCCTTTAATACAGTTCCTCATGTTGTGGCGAAGACCTACCACAAAATTATTTTCGTTGCTACTTCATAAATGTAGATTATTTGTTTTCCGATGGTCTTAGGCGACCCCAGGGAAAGGGTCGTTCGACCCCCAAAGTGGTCGCGATCCACAGGTTGAGAACCGCTACTTTAGCACGTGCTTCAGCATCCTGATATATTAGATGGACATGTGTCCAAGTTGTATCACAATAATGAATCGAACAACTGAATCATTAATTCCCCCCCCCCCCCCTTTTTTTTGTTTTTCCAAAACCAATGACTAGAACAATTGTAGTGTGTACGCCTCTAATCCCACATCTTCAAACCTATCAAATCAATATGTGTTAACTAATACTCCTGGACGTGCTGGATTCTGCAGCATACGGTCATTGATATGAAGACGTCGTCTGCTGCAGCTCACCGGAAACTCCAGGTTTATGGCGTCCAGCCACGTCATTGCCTCGTATTGAATGGTTTTAGATTTCTGGCACGTGGCAAGGAGGTCAGTCGGACACAGCCTAAAATATACGTCATAGAACTTCAGATACCTAAAATATACGTCATAGAACTTCAGATACCTAAAATATACGTCATAGAACTTCAGATACATAAAATATACGTCATAGAACTCAGATATTGACGTTTTCTTAAAAAAGACATCAATTTAAAAAATAATAATAATCAAATTCAGACAGGCAATTTTTCGTAAAAACCTTGACTGTTGCTTTAAACACATTATTTGTAAAACTAGTTTTCACCCAAGCGTTCATTTAGATCAGTGGTTCTCAACCTTTCAAATGCTGCGACCCTTTAATACAGTTCCTCATGATGTGGTGCCCCCCCCCCAGCCGCAATCATTTTCGTTGCTACTTCATAACTGTAGTGTATATGTGTTTTCCAATGGTCTTAGGCGACCCCTGGGAAAGGGTCATTTGACCCCCAAAGGGGTCGCGACCCACAGGTTGAGAACCACTGATTTAGATGAAGCTGATGAGGGTCCCAATGGTAAAGTAGCCTATAAAAATATCGCGATCAAAGACTTTTTGTATGTTATCCTTGAAATTGGAGAAACTAAAATAAAATTTAACCAGTTAGTTTATTTCGACTTTAAGTCATAGCGGAACTGGTTTAATTAATGATGAATTCACTTGTAGCTTATGTCCCCTGATAAAATAGGTCACCTATTCTAGAATATGATAAATATGGGTTCAATTAAAAGTGGTCACTCTAGTTCTGTAACAGTGCATGATAAGATTGTGTCCTGACACCATAGCGGCGTGTGTCCTGACACCATAGTGGCGTGTGTCCTGACACCACAGTGGCGTGTGTCCTGAAACCATAGTGGCGTGTGTCCTGACACCATAGCGGCGTGTGTCCTGACACCACAGTGGCGTTTGTCCTGACACCATAGTGGCGTGTGTCCTGACACCATAGTGGCGTGTGTCCTGACACCATAGTGGCATGTGTCCTGACACCATAGCGGCGTGTGTCCTGACACCATAGTGGCGTGTGTCCTGACACCATAGCGGCGTGTGTCCTGACACCATAGTGACGTGTGTCCTGACACCATAGCGGCGTGTGTCCTGACACCATAGTGGCGTGTGTCCTGACACCATAGCGGCGTGTGTCCTGACACCATAGTGGCGTGTGTCCTGATACCATAGTGGCGTGAACGCTCAATTCTTTCGTTATTCTTTCATCATTTATATTTAAAATCAATTTAAATTTTATCATTGTTTTCGGAGAAACGAAATAGGCGGTAGGTAGGGGAGGGAGAGAGAGAAAGGACAATAAAACCCAACAATTTTAAAGTGAAATTGTTATAAAAAGATCAAGCAATAATACTGTTTAAAAACGTCTAGGTTCAGTGAAGCAGTGCTTTATGTGGATATTGAAACTAACCATAGAGCAATCTTGAAGCACCAACGAAACGGTTAGCATAAACTAATCAATGGGATGTATGTGTATTGGAAGCAAAAAACAAAAAAACAGGATTCGGTTAGTTTAAAGATATAATCGATTATATTAAGGTTAAACGATTCTTTTATTACTGTACAGAAGCAATCGATATTAAACAATGTTTAATTATTTTATGAACATTTTATTGAGGTAATCGATATTAGACAATATTTTAATATTTCATGGAGGTAGCCGATACCACAATGTTTCATTCACTTTTTCAAAAATGATTTTCCATGGTTTATGAATATCTTTTGCAACCAATTTCTACTTGATTGTTTCATCAAAATCATGGAATTGAGGAGCTGCGTAGTCGATTACGAATGGGGAAACAACCAGTACGATACTAGCTTGCTTGGATCTTCTTACTGAGTTTCATTCTAATATTTTCATTCGATACCAACAACTGAAGCTAGTTTTGTTTCATTACTAATTTAAATCCCCTTTGGTTAAATTAACATATTTGCTAAACAAAAGAATTAGAATAATTTGCAATTGATAGATTTCATTCTGTGACTTTTATTTCGCATATTAGTTGAATATTTCCAATGAACAATTAATAAAATCCTGAATTGGTTGTCTTACAGTAACGCAGTGTTTAAATAATAGATGTTAAAGTACAGTATATATATATATATATATATAAAACTCTATTTAAAATTTAAAAATAGAATACAATATTCGTATAATATGTGTATAAAGCTCTGACGGCACAGGCTAAAAATAGAACTCTAGCCGCCATATTTTAGTAAGAAAACAATATGGCGTCTATGGACTACACGTCAATACACAGCCAGACACACAAAAAATCGCAAATAAACAAACGTGATAAATAAATTCAATGCGTAGTATATTGAAATGCATAAATAAAATGTTAAAATAAATATTTATATTCGACCAAACAAAAAGGTACGAATGAGTAATTGATAAATAATATGAGTATAAATATTTGTGTTTAATTTGCTGTATTATGTTGCGATCGTGACGGATAATGTAGCACACACCAATCAACCTGTCCAACAAAAAGTCTAGACAGGAAAGAAACCAGTACAGATTACACGAGATTACACGTGTGTAATATAGTATTTAAAAGAAGAAAAAAACGATCAAAAGTAATTAAATAGTTCTATTGGCACAAGCTAGATGTCTTGAGTATAGATAAGTACGGGGGTTACAATGACAAATATAGAGTTGATGTGGTATGGTTGGTAGTACAGGCATGTAAGAAAGGTACCTGTGTGGGGGGCTGAGGGTGGCTCTACCGCCAGGATCAGGTCCAGCATTTAGCAATAAGCTGAAATCAGATATGGACAAATGGTGGTTTAATTGTGGGGACACTTGTGTACAGAAACAATGGAAATCAAAACAGAAATCAGGTGGGGGGTTGGGGAGGGGGTGGGCGGTGGGCCTTTACCGGTTTTAGTTCATTTCATTTAATAATTATTAATGACTTGACTTGTTCAGTGGGGTTCTGATTCTATGACTCTACTACCTGGCTCTGACAGTGGGGGTTCTGATTCTATGACTCTACTACCTTACTCTTACATTGGGGTTGTGATTCTATGACTCTACTACCTGACTCGGACAGTTGTTTGTGGGCAGTGGAAGAAAAAAAAAGGGGTGGGGGGATAATGGCAAACACTCTTTCAGTTTCGGAGAAAATATAATAACGATGTGATGCTGTTAATGTCTGCTTTGTATCATCTGCTTTGTATCCTCTGCTTTGTATCATCTGCTTTGTATCAGTATCAGTGTACCTCTATGTCCTTTAATTAATTATTTCATCATAGATACATTAATTACTTCATATATAGATTCATTTAGTAATTCTAAATTTTAAATCCAAAATTAATTTTTGTCAGTAAACCATCATCACACTTGCATAAAATGATAGGCCTAGCCTACATACAGTGATAGGCCTAGCCTACATACAGTGATAGGCCTAGCCTACATACAGTCAAAGGACTAGCCTACATACAATTAGAGGCCTAGCCAATCGGATTCATAGCCTAAAAGACTTTGACGTTATATTTTTCCTCAAAAACCACGTCCCAAACCTTCTCAAACACGGTAGCACTAAAAATAAAGGTAATTATACAAAAAAATAATTACAAGACGCTATAACAAGACACAGAGATAGATTCATACGGAATATGTTTACACGAGAAATGAAAAAAGGTAGGTTCTATTTAATGTCTAACAATGGATAAATAGATGTATTAAACTGATTTCTAGATTCAGTCCATTTGACTGATGACTGTTGAAATATCTATAGGTTTTATGGTTGAAATCGTAGCATCTTCAAAGAATGTTGAATTTGTCAATTAATTAATTGTCAGTAATCGTATTAAATATCTGATTAAATATTAAGACGATTACGAGTGAGTGTCAAAGTGAGTAGGGTCAATGTCCTGGATGACGTCATAATTTCAATCCTATCGTCCAAGAAGACACCCAAAGCGATGTAAGCTGTTACACTATAAGACAGGCGTGATAGAGGTCATTACACTATAAGACAGGCGTGATAGAGGTCATTACACTATAAGACAGGCGTGATAGAGGTCATTACACTATAAGACAGGCGTGATAGAGGTCATTACACTATAAGACAGGCGTGATAGAGGTCATTACACTATAAGACAGGTGGTAAGCATAGCTAATAAGACAGGTAGTGGGCGTACATGATAAAAAAGGTAGTGGACATACACTTTAGACAGGTAATGAGCATACATTATAAGACATGTACTTGGTATACATTATAAGACAGGTAGAGGGCATACATTATAAGACATGTACATGGCATACATTATAAGACATGTACTTGGCATACATTATACGACAGGTAGTGGGCATACACTATAAGACAGGTAGTTGGCATACATTATAAGACAGGTAGTGGGCATACACTATAAGACAGGTAGTGGGCATACACTATAAGACAGGTAGTGGGCATACACTATAAGACAGGTAATGGGCATACATTATAAGACAGGTAGTGGGCATACACTATAAGACAGGTAGTGGGCATACATTATATTAGGGTGGAACTTTTAATTCAGGACTTAATGTGGATCTTTCACTACAAGACAGAATTTGCACTTTATGTCAGATGGTGGCCCTTACATTTAAAAGCTTGCTCTTTCAGTCTCAAGACAACAAAATTGATAGAAAATATAACTATATATACAGTATGTATACTATATTGTTATATGATGTGTATATGATGTGATTGTTTGCGTACACTTGGTCAAATGTAATAATATTACAGATTATGGTGGCAAATCACTACATATTCTACGAAAGAAGAGAGAGAGAAAGAGAGAGAGGGAGAGAAAGAGGGGGGGGGGGGTAAGAGAGAGAAAGAGAAGGAGAAAGAGAGAGAGAGAAAGAGTGAAAGAGAGAGAGACGGAAAGAGAAAGAGAGTGAGAGAGGGAAAGAGAGAGAGAGGGGGAAGAGAGAGAAAGAGAGAGAAAGAGAGAGAAAGAGAGAGGGAGAGAAAGAAAGAGAGAGAGAGAGGAGGGTCATGGTGTAGCTATTGTAACTACAAACTGGGGATTTTGATAAAACAACCTACTTTATTACTGAGGTTTTTTCAAGCATGTGGTACCATCACTAAGACATGTCATACCATCACTAAGACATGTCATACCATCACTAAGACATGTCATACCATCACTAAGACATGTCATACCATCACTAAGACATGTCACACCATCACTAAGACATGTCATACCATCACTAAGACATGTCATACCATCACTAAGACATGTCATACCATCACTAAGACATGTCATACCATCACTAAGACATGTCACACCATCACTAAGACATGTCATACCATCACTAAGACATGTCATACCATCACTAAGACATGTCATACCATCACTAAGACATGTCATACCATCACTAAGACATGTCATACCATCACTAAGACATGTCACACCATCACTAAGACATGTCATACCATCACTAAGACATGTCATACCATCACTAAGACATGTCATACCATCACTAAGACATGTCATACCATCACTAAGACATGTCATACCATCACTAAGACATGTCACACCATCACTAAGACATGTCATACCATCACTAAGACATGTCACACCATCACTAAGACATGTCATACCATCACTAAGACATGTCATACCATCACTAAGACATGTCATACCATCACTAAGACATGTCACACCATCACTAAGACATGTCATACCATCACTAAGACATGTCATACCATCACTAAGACATGTCATATCATCACTAAGACATGTCATACCATCACTAAGACATGTCATACCATCACTAAGACATGTCATACCATCACTAAGACATGTCATACCATCACTAAGACATGTCATACCATCACTAAGACATGTCATACCATCACTAAGACATGTCATACCATCACTAAGACATGTCTCACCATCACTAAGACATGTCATACCATCACTAAGACATGTCATACCATCACTAAGACATGTCATACCATCACTAAGACATGTCACACCATCACTAAGACATGTCATACCATCACTAAGACATGTCATACCATCACTAAGACATGTCACACCATCACTAAGACATGTCATACCATCACTAAGACATGTCACACCATCACTAAGACATGTCATACCATCACTAAGACATGTCATACCATCACTAAGACATGTCATACCATCACTAAGACATGTCATACCATCACTAAGACATGTCATACCATCACTAAGACATGTCATACCATCACTAAGACATGTCACACCATCACTAAGACATGTCATACCATCACTAAGACATGTCACACCATCACTAAGACATGTCATACCATCACTAAGACATGTCATACCATCACTAAGACATGTCATACCATCACTAAGACATGTCACACCATCACTAAGACATGTCATACCATCACTAAGACATGTCACACCATCACTAAGACATGTCATACCATCACTAAGACATGTCATACCATCACTAAGACATGTCATACCATCACTAAGACATGTCACACCATCACTAAGACATGTCATACCATCACTAAGACATGTCATACCATCACTAAGACATGTCATATCATCACTAAGACATGTCATACCATCACTAAGACATGTCATACCATCACTAAGACATGTCATACCATCACTAAGACATGTCATACCATCACTAAGACATGTCATACCATCACTAAGACATGTCATACCATCACTAAGACATGTCATACCATCACTAAGACATGTCATACCATCACTAAGACATGTCATACCATCACTAAGACATGTCACACCATCACTAAGACATGTCATACCATCACTAAGACATGTCATACCATCACTAAGACATGTCATACCATCACTAAGACATGTCACACCATCACTAAGACATGTCATACCATCACTAAGACATGTCATACCATCACTAAGACATGTCACACCATCACTAAGACATGTCATACCATCACTAAGACATGTCACACCATCACTAAGACATGTCATACCATCACTAAGACATGTCATACCATCACTAAGACATGTCATACCATCACTAAGACATGTCATACCATCACTAAGACATGTCATACCATCACTAAGACATGTCATACCATCACTAAGACATGTCACACCATCACTAAGACATGTCATACCATCACTAAGACATGTCACACCATCACTAAGACATGTCATACCATCACTAAGACATGTCATACCATCACTAAGACATGTCATACCATCACTAAGACATGTCACACCATCACTAAGACATGTCATACCATCACTAAGACATGTCACACCATCACTAAGACATGTCATACCATCACTAAGACATGTCATACCATCACTAAGACATGTCATACCATCACTAAGACATGTCACACCATCACTAAGACATGTCATACCATCACTAAGACATGTCATACCATCACTAAGATATGTCATACCATCACTAAGACATGTCATACCATCACTAAGACATGTCATACCATCACTAAGACATGTCACACCATCACTAAGACATGTCATACCATCACTAAGACATGTCACACCATCACTAAGACATGTCACACCATCACTAAGACATGTCATACCATCACTAAGACATGTCATACCATCACTAAGACATGTCATACCATCACTAAGACATGTCATACCATCACTAAGACATGTCATACCATCACTAAGACATGTCATACCATCACTAAGATATGTCATACCATCACTAAGACATGTCATACCATCACTAAGACATGTCATACCATCACTAAGACATGTCATACCATCACTAAGACATGTCATACCATCACTAAGACATGTCATACCATCACTAAGACATGTCATACCATCACTAAGATATGTCATACCATCACTAAGACATGTCATACCATCACTAAGACATGTCATACCATCACTAAGACATGTCATACCATCACTAAGACATGTCATACCATCACTAAGACATGTCATACCATCACTAAGACATGTCATACCATCACTAAGACATGTCATACCATCACTAAGACATGTCATACCATCACTAAGACATGTCATACCATCACTAAGACATGTCATACCATCACTAAGACATGTCACACGAAATCTGAGAAATGTCATACCATCACTAAGACATGTCACACGAAATCTGAGAAATGTCATACCATCACTAAGATATGTCACACGAAATCTGAGAAATGTCATACCATCACTAAGACATGTCACACGAAATCTGAGAAATGTCATACGATCACTAAGACATGTCACACGAAATCTGAGAAGTGTAATACGATCACTAAGACATGTCACACGAAATCTGAGAAGTGGCATACCATCACTAAGATATGTCACACGAAATCTGAGAAATGTCATACCATCACTAAGACATGTCACACGAAATCTGAGAAATGTCATACCATCACTAAGACATGTCACACGAAATCTGAGAAATGTCATACCATCACTAAGATATGTCACACGAAATCTGAGAAATGTCATACCATCACTAAGATATGTCACACGAAATCTGAGAAATGTCATACGATCACTAAGACATGTCACACGAAATCTGAGAAATGTCATACGATCACTAAGACATGTCACACGAAATCTGAGAAATGTCATACCATCACTAAGATATGTCACACGAAATCTGAGAAATGTCATACCATCACTAAGACATGTCACACGAAATCTGAGAAATGTCATACGATCACTAAGATATGTCACACGAAATCTGAGAAGTGTAATACGATCACTAAGACATGTCACACGAAATCTGAGAAGTGGCATACGATCACTAAGATATGTCACACGAAATCTGAGAAATGTCATACGATCACTAAGACATGTCACACGAAATCTGAGAAGTGTAATACGATCACTAAGATATGTCACACGAAATCTGAGAAGTGTCATACCATCACTAAGATATGTCACACGAAATCTGAGAAATGTCATACCATCACTAAGACATGTCACACGAAATCTGAGAAATGTCATACCATCACTAAGACATGTCACACGAAATCTGAGAAATGTCATACCATCACTAAGACATGTCACACGAAATCTGAGAAATGTCATACCATCACTAAGACATGTCACACGAAATCTGAGAAATGTCATACCATCACTAAGACATGTCACACGAAATCTGAGAAATGTCATACCATCACTAAGACATGTCACACGAAATCTGATAAATGTCATACGATCACTAAGACATGTCACACGAAATCTGAGAAATGTCATACCATCACTAACATATGTCACACGAAATCTGAGAAATGTCATACGATCACTAAGATATGTCACACGAAATCTGAGAAGTGCAATACGATCACTAAGATATGTCACACGAAATCTGAGAAGTGGCATACGATCACTAAGATATGTCACACGAAATCTGAGAAGTGGCATACGATCACTAAGATATGTCACACGAAATCTGAGAAATGTCATACGATCACTAAGATATGTCACACGAAATCTGAGAAATGTCATACCATCACTAAGATATGTCACACGAAATCTGAGAAATGTCATACGATCACTAAGATATGTCACACGAAATCTGAGAAATGTCATACAATCACTAAGATATGTCACACGAAATCTGAGAAATGTCATACAATCACTAACTTGTCACACCATCGTTGATATATGCACAGTATCGCTAAAATATGTCAACACCATCGCTGAGATATGCCCCACCATCGCTGGGATATGCCACACCATTGCTGAGATATGCCCCACCATCGCTGAGATATGCCCCACCATCGCTGAGATATGCCACACCATCGCTGAGATATGCCACACCATCGCTGAGATATGCCCCACCATCGCTGAGATATGCCCCACCATCGCTGAGATATGCCCCACCATCGCTAAGATATGCCACACCATGGTGTCAACGTGATACATGGTGTTAATATAAAACATGGTGCCGATATGACACATGGTGACAATAGTGATACGTGTCTGTATTTTCATGGAACACTGTTTCTGTCACTGAACACTGGGGTCATCATGCGGTGATAGACGGCCGTGTCTCACCCGCCATCTTTACACGCAGGATATTTCCATGCAATGTAGAACAGTTGTCTTCCTCTTTTTTACATGATCTATTTCCTTCGTTATTACTGTTACCTGGGGCCAGGCTGAAACTACTTCTACAAGAGTCGCTGTTACTTAAAGAGACAAAGACCTTATACCATCAACTCTCACCAACAACGCCCCTTAGGACCGTCTCAGTGCCCCCGGGTCTGCCCACCAGTGCCCCCCGGGTCTGCCCAACAGTGGAAGAATGGGCAGCGCTCTCGGTTAGAATAAATCAAGACTTAATGGAAATCAATAGGCCACCTGGCCATGGCGGGGATCACGTGACATCGATGGCGGGGATCACGTGAGATCGATGGCGGGGATCACGTGAGATCGATTGTCTGATCAGCGGGAATTCAAAACCAATAGTTCAAAGCTGTCATATAGTGCTTGTTATGAACCGTGCTGTCATATAGTGCTTGTTATGAACCGTGCTGTCGTATAGTGCTAACTGTGATCCTAATCTATAGTATAGTACTAAGTGTGGCTCTGATCTATAGTATAGTGCTAAATGTGGTCTTGATCTAGAGTATAGTACTAAGTGTGGTCCTGATCTATAGTATAGTACTAAGTGTGGTCCTGATCTATAGTTTAGTACTAAGTGTGGTCCTGGGCTATTGTTTATCGCTAACTGTGGTCCTGATATATAGTATAACGCTGGCTGTGGTCCTGATCTATAGTATAACGCTGGCTGTGGACCTGATCTATAGTATAACGCTGGCTGTGGACTGATCTATAGTATAACGCTGGCTGTGGACCTGATCTATAGTATAACGCTGGCTGTGGACCTGATCTATAGTATAACACTGGCTGTGGTCCTGATCTATAGTATAACGATGGCTGTGGTCCTGAACTATAGTATAACGCTGGCTGTGGTCCTGATCTATAGTATAACGCTGGCTGTGGTCCTGATCTATAGTATAACGATGGCTGTGGTCCTGGTCTATAGTCTAACGCTGGCTGTGGTCCTGGTCTATAGTCTAACGCTGGCTGTGGACCTGGTTCTAACATGACGGCATCGGTGTAACCACTGGACCGTAGAAATGAAATCATACAAATATTTGACGATCGTAAAGTCTGCTATTAAAGTTGCCTTTATTACATTGATTATATCTGTATTGTAATAATCGGCTTGTGTCTGTGATTATATCAAACAAGACAGTTAATAAAATGGAGGATGGATTCTTGATGTGGTCATACATTTTTTCTCAATTCCTCCCAATCACGTGACTGTATGGGTCATGGAATAAACACAGAAATGAAGAGAAAGCTGAAATATCACCACATTAAATGGGCTGAAATATCACCAGATGAAAAGGCCTGAAATATCACCAGATGAAAAGGCCTGAAATATAACCAGATGAAAAGGCCTGAAATATCAGCTCATGAAATGGGCTGAAATATCACCACATGAAATGGGCTGAAATATCACCACATAAAAAGACTTGAAATATAACCACATGAAATAGGCTGAAACGTAACCCCATGGAACGGGCCGAACTATCACCACAATATAAAAGGGTTGAAATATCATCAAATAAAATGGGCTTAATATCACCAAATGGAACAGCTACATGAAAAGGGCTGAACTAGCAACCCATAAAACGGCGATGAAACATCCCAAACATGAAAAGAGCTGATGCCATCTCTCAGAGTTCATCATTTGTTTTGATTGCATTGATCATGTTTGCATACGGTGCTCGTCTTCCGGTGAAATGATTTCCAAAAAAGATTGAATTTTGTGTTGGAAGCCTTGTCCTGTCACACGTATTCTAATTGAATGCACTCAGTGTTATCAAACTCAACACAACATTCATGGGGGCAGGGGTGGGGGCATATAGCATTTACAACGGTATCCGCTTGATAGTTGAGCACGTAGACATATCTAGGAATGAGGAGAACTGAAGGGGGCGGGGGGCATATAGCATTTACAAAGGTATCCGCTTGAAAGTTGAGCACGTAGACATATCTAGAAATGAGGAGAACTGAAGGAGGGGAGGGGAGAATTCTAACAAAACCACTAGAATTTCATGCCGTTTTTCAGTGACTTGGCAGTGCTGTCAGACACCTTAGATCATGCTGTTGTGTTTAAACCACTGGCAATAAAAGCCCACCTGGCAGTAAAAGCCCACTTTGCAGTAAAAGCCCACTTTGCAGTAAAAGCCCACTTTGCAGTAAAAGCCCATTTTGCAGTAAAAGCCCACTTTGCAGTAAAAGCCCACTTTACAGTAAAAGCCCACTTTGCAGTAAAAGCCCACTGAGAATTAGAAAGAGACTTTGCAGTAAAAGAACACTAGCAATACAATCTCCCATACTATTAGAGACTACCAGCCAACCTCGTCTCTCTAGCTATAATAACCGGTGCCAGCACAACTCTCTCTATCTATAACAACCGGAGAGAGAGAGGGAGGGAGGGAGAGGGAGAGGGAGTGAGAGAGAGAGAGAGAAAGAAAGTTCTAAAGAAAGAAAATGAGAAAAGAGAAGATTTAATTTTATGGAGCTGATGGAGGTCAGAAAAGGTTAAATTAAATAGTGATGATGTCACGAAGATGTAAGGGTGGGGGAGAACAGAGCTGATGTCTGCTAGTCACGAGACTGATCATTGGATGGTCCCGCGGCCAGGACCTGGTAATGCATTATGTATCAGTAAGAAAATCATTCGCGCCATTTTATTCAGTGGTTTTAAACAGGAATGTACTTACTACCAGGGCCGTCTTTACAGCAGCGGGGGCCCTGGGCGAAGTAATGCACTCGGGTTCCCGAAAGGCGCCAGGCCCCCTAGAGACGGTAGGCCCTTAGGCTTGAGGCCCACTAGCGGTGTGAGGGCCCAAGAGACGTGATGCCCCTTAAGGCTTGAGGCCCCCTTAGAGACATAAGTCACTGAGCAAATGCGCAATGTGCCCATGCCTTATTAAGACGGCACTGCTTACTACCAGGGCATAGTCAGTATTTATTGGTGCAATGTTCTGTCAGGGCATGGCCAATCTTTACTGGTGCAATGTTCTGTCAGGGCATGGCCAATCTTTACTGGTGCAATGTTCTGTCAGGGCATGGCCAATCTTTACTGGTGCAATGTTCTGTCAGGGCATGGTCAGTATTTATTGGTGCAATGTTCTGTCAGGGCATGGCCAATCTTTACTGGTGCAATGTTCTTTCATGACATGTTCCAGGAAGCTATTGGAGACCATATACAATAAATGATACTAATGTGTGTGGGGTTGGGGGTGGAGAGAATGTGACGTCTTGCTAATGTTGAATAGAGAGAAATACATTATTGTTAGCGTGGAATCACGTAGGACAGGAACATTTCATCAAAGACAAAAACTATGCAAACAAACAACTATGCAAAAAAAAAAACTATGCCAACATACATAGTAGGCACTGTGCCCCCCCCCCCCCCCAAATAAATAAATTAATTAAATAAATAAAATTAAAAACCAAATAATGAAATAAATAAATACTGGTGAACAAATTAGGCAAAGGCTAATCATACAATTTTCAGACAAAGAAATCGATAGCACTCCTGCACTATCGATCCCTCTGATTGACTGGTTGATTAGCAGTTAACCTGTGTGTGTATGACCACGAGACTTTTCCGGGTTGCGTGAAAGCAATTACTCCTACTGGCAACACGTCGCCCTGTTAACATGCACTCTGACCTTGACCTTATACCTTATTTATTGACACTTTCCCAATGTTTTTTTTTAAAATTCATTACCTTCAGCACCCAGCCACATCTCCCACATTGAAAATCATGACCTAGCCTCATCTCCCACATTGAAAACCACGACCCAGCCACATCTCCCACATTGAAAACCACGACCCAGCCACATCTCCCACATTGAAAACCACGACCCAGCCACATCTCCCACATTGAAAACCACGAACCAGCCACATCTCCCACATTGAAAACAACGACCCAGCCATGGATCATTTCTCTGATTATATTGACCTAAAAATCTCTGAAACCATTTGATATATTGGAGGGACAATCAGAAGGTCATGACCTGCCTCTGTGTATTGGAGGGACAAACAGAAGGTCAGGACCTGCCTCTGTGCAGCTAAACACACCCACGCACTCTCTCTACCCTAGTGGTCCTAACTTTCTCTCTATTTGGCTGCCTACCTTTCACTCTCTCTATTTGGCTGCCTAAATTTCATTCTCTCTATTTGGCTGCCTACCTTTCACTCTCTCTATTTGGCTGCCTAAATTTCATTCTCTCTATTTGGCTGCCTATCTTTCTTTCTCTCTTCCATTATCTCCGTCCTTATCTATATCTGCCACAATTTTCTCGTCTCTTGTAATTGCATCTATCTTTTGGCTACAGAACCACTACATTAATCCCCATTCACTCTCTCTCTCTCTCTCTCTCTCGCTCTCTCTCTCTCTCGCTCTCTGTTATACACTCTCTTTCTCTTTATGTCTGCTATTTAGTTCGATAGCTTTCAACCTTTTCAATTAATTTATCCAGTATAGTTAAATATACAAGTTGGTTTCAGTTGATTTATCCGTAAACGTGGCGTGACTAGGGAGGGGCTGGGATGGGGACACATACATTGGACATTTCATTGTTCGGTGACAAATACCAAAGTCTTATTCGCATTTATATTATGTTTTAGTGCTATTGCATTAATTTGAAACACGACATGTTGTATTCGCCCTGGGTCCCATTTAACCAATTTACAAGTGTAACAAAATGTTACAGTGAGTTACATAACAGTGTCCAGATGATTGACTTGTGACGCCTAGGCTCTCACAGGTGTTACTGAGCACAGATAAATGAGGAAATGACATACTGCAATGTAAACGATTTATGTAATCGATATATGTAAAGAGAGCGCAGAGAAAGGCCAGAAAACACTGCTCCACCGCATTCGTGTGTGGGACATGCAAAAGAGAATGCCACTCGAGGATCGGTCTCACTAGCCACACCAAGAGCTGCAATCAGAAAAGTTAAATCTATCGTCTCTCGTAGACGGAAAGATGCCATGCCATATGTAAACACTATATGTAAACACTATATGTAAACAATATATCTAAACAATATATGTAAACAATATATGTAAAAAATATATGTAAAAAATATATGTAAACATATCCATTCTTCTTCACAAGTATTTAAGTGTGTGTGTGATCCCTAAAAGCCCCTATGGTAAAGTGCAGTCTAGTAGGAAATGAATTATGCCTTTATATATGTTTAATGTAACTTACACTTACACTGACGAAGATTGGAAACTCAACTTCCGGTAATAACATTAATGGCGAACATGCTGCAGTTAAGTTGTTTTTCTTTTACTACTTAACTTTTTATTTCTCCTCCTTTCTTCATTTGTCCTGTCCAGTACAGGCAGGGGCGTAGTGAGGGGAGCAAGGGGGGGGCATCATGTCCCGGGCGCTACTCACAAAGGGGCGCCAACTGGTATATTTTACTATAATATTGTATGGTTTTCGAATGGGGGGGCGCTAAAAATGTATTGGGGCGCTAAAAAGGTATTGTGCCCCGGGCGCGAGTTAAGCTCGCTACGCCACTGAGTACAGGATTTACATATAAGCTAAATAAGCTACAGCTTAGGGCCTCACCCTCTGCCGGCTATAATATTTTACATTTTTCTTTGACCACCTCATGTCATTTCAAACGGTAGGGGGCCTCTGGACTTTGTATAGCTGAGGGCCTCAGCAAGTCTAAATTCGGCCCGGGTCCTGTCTGCCGAGGAAGGCTCTTAGCCGAAACTTTCTTCTTTCATTGTCCTGTTTTTAAATTTTAACTTTCCACATACCTTCTTCTGCTATTTTCTAAGATTAGAGTGTAGCCTTCATTACACAGACATTAAAAGTAATAAAAGGAAAGGAAGATTTTTAACTCTTTGAGAATTTAAAAAAAAACTGTTTCACACTGTTTACAATACAGAAATGTGTAGAAAAAATAGCAGTAAAACATCGCGAATAAAGATAAGAATTTTGTTTTCACACAACGGACGGGAAATGGCCGTGGCAAAATGTTTTTAAGGTATTCAGATTTTAGGAAAATTTTCGATAAAAACAAAGAGACCCTATGTCGCAATTTCAAAACGAGGTGATAATTGTGTATGTACACCGGCCGTGTTCACCTGATAGTGAAACTGAAAGGTGAGGCTTGTACAAGCGGGTCATTGTGACCACGTTATTTTCATAGCGTTGCATGCTGCCGTCAGAAAACAAGACCCTTACAGAACATTGACCACATTACAGACGGTCTAATCATAACGACGTTCTTATCCACCAAGATTGCAACATAATGATTCAATGTTCAAATATTTACAAGGAACTGTTTCATAATAACCCAGAGGGAGAGGGGGGGGGGGGGAACAAGGGCCGGGATTGTCTCATCACTTTGTCGTTTATCAGTGAGTTGTCTCCCCTTCCTCTCCGGCCATTCCAATCCAAACAGCAAATAAATCACAGATCCGGGGACTGACTCATGGGGACCTGTTACACAATCACATAAATACAAACCAGCCCTTTCCTCAACCCACCCCTTTATTGTTACCACAGCAACTCCGACACATATCAGCATCCCCCCACTCCACACTTTTTTTTTGCCTCCAGCTACGAGCCTAGATGTCCAGCGCCCCAGGGTAATTGGCCATCCTTTGTAAAGCAAACCCCCCCCCCCCCCCCCCCAAAAAAAAAAAAAAACTCTCGAGAACGATTACCATCTAATACAGCCTTGGGGAGGAGGCTACCATTAATCAACTCCGCACATAGCTCCATATGACGTCATCATGTGTACTGCTCGCTATCAAAGGAAAACTCCTCCAACTGTTGTTTGTCTCTACTAATGTGTTGACATATTTGAAGTTCCCTGAAGGGATGATCTTGGGGTTCATCATCATGTCTCTCCCCTCTCCCTCCCCCTTCCCCCAGAGAGACACCCCTGAGGAGGGAATTCACAAATGATATTATTATATTGGGCAAGTTCCCTTAGCATTAATTATAACGTCCGCGTTATCTTTACTAGAGGTCAAAGTTCATTATAAATAATCCCACCATCCACTAATGCCCCACAGTGCAAAGAGAATTTTAAAAAAAAATAAAGTAAGGGGTGGAGTATCTTGATGAGTGTGTGTGTGGTGGGTGGAGTATCTTGCTGAGTGCTGTAGTGTGAGTGTGTGGGGGGTGGAGTATCTTGCTGAGTGCTAAAAAGCGTGTGTGTGTGTGGGGGGGGGGGGAATATTGCTGACTTCTAAAAAGAGTTGGGGGGAGTTAGAAGGGTCGGCGTTAAAATTGGGGGGGGGGGGGTGCAGAGGCGTAGGAATGGCTTGGCATTGGGGCAGTTGCTAAGGGCGCCGGCCTACGCCTGTTCAAAAGGGCGCCGCTAAATCTCTAATTTTTAAATTTTTATTATTTAAAAAATAAATTTGCCAAGGGCGCCAAAAACCCAGTTACGCATCTGGGGGGGGGGGTGCGGGGCCTTTGCAAAAAAGAATTTTGCCTGGCCGTTGACGTTATGTACCAAATAGTCGAGTGACGCAAAAACACTCGAATGACGCATCGTGACTCGACCCTTGCTTACCTCAAGCTTGTCAAAAACAATCATTCAGACAAACACAAAAATGAATGAGCTGTACACTCTCATAGAGATTTAAAAAATGAGAGTAATGTAAAATGAATAAGCCGTACAGTCCCAAAGATAAAGAAATTATAAATGAGCTAAACGCTCTCATAGAGAATGAGAAAAATGAATGAGATAAACGTTATGAAAGAGAATGAACAAACGAATGAGCCGTATGCTTCCAAAGAGAAGTCCGTAATTTGGCAATTAATTAAACCGAGAATTTGAAAGTTCATATCGTATTATCAAGATGGATTGCTACTTATAAACCGTGCCAGAAAATGGAAACAAATTTGTTTGACGGATATTGATCGACAGAAGTAACGTTTTGTCGAGCGGAAATTTGGACGAACTGAAGTTTGGTCGACGGGAGTTATAGTTTGGGGTGAGGGTGCATCTTACCAGCTACATTTGGGTGTTGGGTGAGGGTCGGCTTACCAGGTATATTGGGTAGTCGGGTGAGGGTGCATCTAACCAGCTACATTGGGGTGTTAGGCGAGGGGCCGTAATAGAAACCTTATGATAGAAGCGCTTGATGCAGATAATATACTGGGATCTTAACAGGAAACAAAGTCACGAAGAAATGTGGTATTCAGCGTATAATATAAGACAAAGTGCTTAGTGCTATGAATTAATGGAAATACATTTTTTTCCGATTTCTTCCTTAAAAATTTGGGTTGGGAGCGGCTAATGAATCATAGTTTCAATTAAACCACGAAAAACGGTTACAACAATGGAAGTCCTACGAGCGGGGCCCCCACAAGCGCGGGCCATTGGGCGGTGCTACATTAACTACCCCCCACCCCACCCCTCCCGAGCAGGAAAGTAAGTTTAGGTTGTTATTTATATTTTTTCCCAAAACAACCTGAATACCAACAGATCGATTAGTTAGATATTCAATAGCTATCTGTAGAATGGACATAATGTAGAATGGACATAATGTAGAATGGAGATAATGTAGAATGGACATAATGTAGAATGGAAATACTGGAGAATGGAAATACTATAGAATAGAAATACTATAGAATGGAAACACCGTGGAAATACTATAGAATGGAAATACCGTAGAATTGAAATACTGTAGAATGGAAAAAATATAGATTGGAAATACTGTAGAATGGGAATACTGTATAATTGAAATACTATAAAATGGAAATACTATAGAATGAAATACCGTAGAATGGAAAAACCGTAGAATAGAAATACTATAGACTGTAATACTATAGAATAAAAATGCTAAAGAATGGAAATAATGTAGAATGGAAATACTGAAGAATGGAAATACTGAAGAATGGAAATCCTGAAGAATGGAAATACTGTAAAATGGAAATACTGTAGAATGGAAATACTGGAGAATGGAAATATATAGAAATGGAAATACTGTAGAATGGAGATACTATAGAAGGGAAATGATTAAAATGTGTGCAGCATCCCTACGGTGAATAGTGTTGTCTCCACCATTTAATGGATACTTTAAATTGCAGATCAATTATTTGTATCCCAATGTTTTTTATACTGTTACCTTTCATTGAAGGGGAAGTTCTGTTCATAGTGTACCCTATCTTAGGTAATATCAAATTATAACGTCTCCACATGCAAAAATACAAACAAATAAACATTAGACCAAACTCACTGAAGCAACACAGATGTGTGCTTCTTATGATTGTGTAAATCTCGCGTGTAACGGGACTTGAATGGACACCCTAACAGGGCACATACACACATATGACGTACGCCTGGCGGTGACACATACACACATATGACGTACGCCTGAATGTGACACTAACACGATGTGTCGTAAGTCGTTAGAATCTAAATTGGTTTTCACAAGTTCTGGACAGTAAAAAAAACAAGTCTATAGAAGGTTACAAATTGCTCATTTTGTAATACAGTAAGCCAGAGGCGTAGCTATAGAGCCCTCACTTTCTTTTTTAAACTCTCAAACCCATTATTTTCATCAATAAAATATCAAAGCACATTTTGGCGCCCCTAAGTAGTCTTACGCACAGGGACATGTGCCCCCCTGCCCCCTAGCTACGCCTCTAAAGTAAGCTGGACACACTCATTTTGGAATGCTTTTGTATGTTGGACACACTAATTTTGGAATGCTTTTGTTTGTTGGACACACTAATTTTGGAATGCTTTTGTTTGTTGGACACACTCATTTTGGAATGCTTTTGTTTGTTGGACACACTAATTTTGGAATGCTTTTGTTTGTTGGACACACTAATTTTGGAATGCTTTTGTATGTTGGACACACTAATTTTGGAATGCTTTTGTTTGTTGGACACACTCATTTTGGAATGCATTATTGATACATTAAGTATGCTGAACGCACATATTTTGTGATGCGCCCTGGTGGACTCATTGATTATTGGAATGAAATGTGTTTGAAAGCCATAGCTTTGAATTAAATATTTTGGAAACTCAGATTTCGGAATAAATTATGTTTGATGCACGACAACCCATTTGATAATAAATACAATCCTCGTAGATTATCAGTATGTTTAGCTACCAGTTTATCAAGTTTAAATAAATGTACGGTGAGATGCTTCTGGAAATATTTCCCCTATCAAATTATTGATCGTCTAACATTTATTGAAAAACGTATTTTTGAAACTTCCCCAAACTGAGCCTCATGGTGTGGGAATTTCTAGGTCATAATGGCGTACTGAAGATTATACGTCTTTAATTTAAGCCCGACAATTTTTACCAAGTATTCTCATGAAAACATCCACACTATGACCAACTATTTTGGGCACGGTAAGTCATTCTTGGGGGGCCAATTAGTCATTTCTAGCATGACTTTGTAAGGTCATTTCCGTTGAAACGCTGGTGAGGGCCGCAGCCCTTTTATCAAATGTTAGAAGAGCCAGAAATTCCCTATTGATCTCACAGCGAGACAATCACGTGACAGTTCTTAATTGCTGTAATGGCGTCTGCTGGCATCGCCACCCGCAAAGGTAACAGATGGGCCTGCAGATTGCATTCACCAAAAAGAAGCTGGCCATCAATTTTCTCGTGACCGGCTGGTCCTGATGGATGAGGCGTACAGCGGGGCTACTATTGGCGGCTGACGGCTGCGTGCTGATGTGTCGTGACGCATGCGCATGCCACTATTTAATCATGTTTATTTTATCACAAGGTGTTGTCTATGCCTATGAAAAATGCAACTGGAATTTTTGGCGTTCCTTTCTCTCGCGAAGCCTGGATGATCTTGTTTCCAAAGCCCGGACGACACCGGCTACTTAAGCTACAAATAACGGCTGCTGTTTTTTATAACGTCATTTACAATCCCTTTATTTCACTTTAAGACGGTGAAGTGTCGTTGGTTAGCGGAGCTTTCTGAACACTGTTCAACAGTGGGTCTTAAACAATGTGCGCCAGTGGCCCAGCGGTTTTAATTCCTAATTTTTCAACGTGTCTCGATCTCGAATAACTTGCATTATTTAGATAATTGAATGTATTTTATGGTCACCAATCCCCGCCCCAGGCTTGATTTTTTTTTTAAATTTAAATTCCACCAAATGATTTATTCCGAGCAGGTGTTACTGAACTGACCATGATGCTTCCTTCCGGACCGTGGAAATTGAGGACGAAATCAGCGCGCTTAAAAATGCGAGAGACGCAACTATGTGCCTCACTTACGACCAACTCTTACAAATGAGAAAGCACCGAGACCCCGATGTTTCCTTTACCGGGAATATCCATTAAACGTTGTTAGCAACGTGTCACCATGGTAACTGATTTGTTTATATCCCCCCCCCCCCCCCAGCCCACGACTGTCTTAGTGATGGAGCGTTTGCACGCGACAGCTTTATCCTGAACTTCACTAATTTGTGGCATCCCTAACCCCACCCTCTATACCCCCCTTACCCCCGCCCCCTTAGTGAACACACAACTTGCCAACATCTGAATTAGACGACAATCGACCTTGACCCTGCTCATAATAAGGAAAAGTTTAAAACAAAACACTGCACAAATATATAGTCTTTTCCTTGCTTCTATGAAAGTTTCTTTTAAATAATTAATTTTTTTAAAACGTCATAGGAATTGTTGATTGTTTGGTTGTGAATCTGTTTGTTGGATTGTTTATTGTCGTCAAGTTGTTCTTTTTTCTGGCAACATAGTTTTTTCTTCCTAGTTGCCGCATCTCCGAGCGTTAAGACATTTGCTACACAGCTAAATCACGTGACCATTTCAATCTATTACACATATGCACACGTCACACATGTTTTGGAGTCTTGATTTACCGGTTCAGCTTTTCTAAGCGGGAATCTAAAAGATTGAATGCCGCGAAGCAACTAATTTGCATCAAAAGACATTTTTATTCCAGTTACATCCCTTAACACTACCAATAAGGAAAGAATACGGTGACGATATAGTCACACTAAATTAACCGTGGCTCAGGGTTAGAAATTATTTTACATTGCAATTAAATAAAAAAAATATATATCTATCTATAGTAAACATAAAAGATGACAAATTTGTACTCTTAATACGTGTGGCATCAACAGTCACCATAAAAAATAAATACATATAAAAAAAATAAATAAAAAATAAATACATAAAAATAAATACATAAAAAATAAATACATAAAAAATAAATACATAAAAAAATTAAAAAACAAACAAACTATCTTTACTTATGTTTGTTCTTGAATGTAAACGTTGATACTTGGGCTATTGAGACACCTTGAGATCACCGGAGAATATACATCTCCTCGACAAACCATCTAAGGCAGCGGTTCTCAACTTGTGGGTTGCGACCCCTTTGGGGGTCGAACGACCTATTCCGAGGGGTCGCCAGAGACCATCGGAAAACACATGTATTTCACAGTTATGAAGTAGCAACGAAAATAATTTTGTGGCAGGGCGTCGCCATCACACGAGGAACTGTATTAAGGGGTCGCCGCAGTAGGAAGGTTGAGAACCACTGGTCTAAGACTTTTGACAACGCCGGTCAAAGCCAATAAATAACCGGGCAATAAAAAAAGTTTCACAAAGATTTCTTTAAAGTCTCTCCAGCTGAAATCGATTCTTCAAAATTATAATTATGACCTAGAAGTCCAAGAGTTTTGAACAGATTAGCTCAAGCTTGTCCCGGCTGGCGTGTAGCATCGAACTGTGTCAGGCGTGTAGCATCGAACTGTGTCAGGCGTGTAGCATTGAACTGTGTCATGCGTGTAGCATCGAACTGTGTCAGGCGTGTAGCATCGAACTGTGTCAGGCGTGTAGCATTGAACTGTGTCAGGCGTGTAGCATCGAACTGTGTCAGGCGTGTAGCATCGAACTGTGTCAGGCGTGTAGCATTGAACTGTTTCAGGCGTGTAGCATCGAACTGTGTCAGGCGTGTAGCATGGAACTGTGTCAGGCGTGTAGCATCGAACTGTGTCAGGCGTGTAGCATCGAACTGTGTCAGGCGTGTAGCATCGAACTGTGTCAGGCGTGGTTAAAGCCCCAAGAAGATTAAGGTGAGATGCCGGAGCTCTGTTCAAGCTACGAGACTTGAAGTACTCCGCCAAACACCGATATTACTTTACAACAGCTATTTTAGAAGGAACGTAGAAAATAAGAAATGATTTGAGAATAGGACTAGATATTCAGGACAAGGTACTCAGGACTAGGTATCCAGGACTAGGTATCGAGGACTAGGTATTGAGGACTAGGTATTGAGGATTAGGTATTGAGGATTAGGTATTGAGGACAAGGTACTGAGGACTAGGTACTGAGGACTAGGTATCGAGGACTAGGTATCCAGGACTAGGTATTGAGGACTAGGTATTGAGGACTAGGTATTGAGGACTAGGTATTGAGGACTAGGTATTGAGGACTAGGTATTGAGGACTAGGTATTGAGGACTAGGTATCGAGGACTAGGTATCCAGGACTAGGTATCCAGGACTAGGTATCGAGGACTAGGTATCGAGGACTAGGTATTTAGGACTAGGTATTGAGGACTAGGTATTGGGGACAAGGTACTGAGGACTAGGTACTGAGGACTAGGTATCGAGGACTAGGTATCCAGGACTAGGTATTGAGGACTAGGTATTGAGGACTAGGTATTGAGGACTAGGTATTGAGGACTAGGTATTGAGGACTAGGTATTGAGGACTAGGTATTGAGGACTAGGTGTTGAGGACTAGGTATCGAGGACTAGGTATCCAGGACTAGGTATCCAGGACTAGGTATCGAGGACTAGGTATTGAGGACTAGGTATTTAGGACTAGGTATTGAGGACTAGGTATTGAGGACTAGGTATTGAGGACTAGGTATTGAGGACTAGGTATTGAGGACTAGGTATTCAGGACTAGGTATTGAGGACTAGGTATTGAGGACTAGGTATTGAGGACTAGGTATTTAGGACTAGGTATTGAGGACTAGGTATCGAGGACTAGGTATCCAGGACTAGGTATCCAGGACTAGGTATCCAGGACTAGGTATCCAGGACTAGGTTTTCAGGACTAGGTTTTCAGGACAAGGTATTCAACCTTTTATCAAATAGACTGAGCGCCCTGAGAATGTATTTGATAAAAAATGTCGAGGGAGATGTCCAGCAAAACTTTGTCGTCAAAACAAAATATGGGTTCCTACAGTCAACATGGGGTTGACATAAATCATAAATTTCCAACACACAATTCAAGTAAACAATGAAGGTTTCTGATCACTTCAGCATGACTTCGTAATATGAAGGTTTCAGATAACTTCAGCATGAATTCGTAATATGAAGGTTTCAGATAACTTCAGCATGACTTCGTAATATGAAGGTTTCAGATAACTTCAGCATGGCATGACTTCGTAATATGAAGGTTTCTGATAACTTCAGCATGACTTCGTAATATGAAGGTTTCAGATAACTTCAGCATGAGTTCGTAATATGAAGGTTGCAGATAACTTCAGCATGACTTCGTAATATGAAGGTTGCAGATAACTTCAGCATGAGTTCGTAATATGAAGGTTTCAGATAACTTCAACATGAGTTCGTAATATGAAGGTTTCAGATAACTTCAACATGAGTTCGTAATATGAAGGTTTCAGATAACTTCAACATGAGTTCGTAATATGAAGGTTTCAGATAACTTCAGCATGAGTTCGTAATATGAAGGTTTCAGATAACTTCAACATGAGTTCGTTATATGAAGGTTTCATATAACTTCAACATGAGTTCGTAATATGAAGGTTTCAGATAACTTCAGCATGAGTTCGTAATATGAAGGTTGCAGATAACTTCAGCATGAGTTCGTAATATGAAGGTTTCAGATAACTTCAGCATGAGTTCGTAATATGAAGGTTTCAGATAACTTCAGCATGAGTTCGTAATATGAAGGTTGCAGATAACTTCAGCATGAGTTCGTAATATGAAGGTTGCAGATAACTTCAACATGAGTTCGTAATATGAAGGTTTCAGATAACTTCAACATGAGTTCGTAATATGAAGGTTTCAGATAACTTCAGCATGACTTCGTAATATGAAGGTTTCAGATAACTTCAGCATGAGTTCGTAATATGAAGGTTGCAGATAACTTCAGCATGAGTTCGTAATATGAAGGTTTCAGATAACTTCAGCATGAGTTCGTAATATGAAGGTTTCAGATAACTTCAGCATGAGTTCGTAATATGAAGGTTGCAGATAACTTCAGCATGAGTTCGTAATATGAAGGTTGCAGATAACTTCAACATGAGTTCGTAGTATGAAGGTTTCAGATAACTTCAACATGAGTTCGTAATATGAAGGTTTCAGATAACTTCAGCATGACTTCGTAATATGAAGGTTTCAGATAACTTCAGCATGAGTTCGTAATATGAAGGTTTCAGATAACTTCAGCATGAGTTCGTAATATGAAGGTTTCAGATAACTTCAACATGAGTTCGTAATATGAAGGTTTCAGATAACTTCAGCATGAGTTCGTAATATGAAGGTTTCAGATAACTTCAGCATGAGTTCGTAATATGAAGGTTTCAGATAACTTCAGGGAGACAAGTGAACGAGCTTTCCTTACATGAGGACAATGTTTAAAAACAAATTCAAGTTAAAATCTCCACGAAACTGAGGCCATTTTATTTTCCCACTGAATGGCCCCAAAGGAGTCTCTCCCTTCGTCCTGTCCCTGGTCCCGATTTGACCTATCTAATGTACACACACAACTATCTCATTCCACATTCTTTAAGGGGTTGGTTTAAAATAAGAGAAAGAAGAAGTGGGTTGTGTGACAGTAACCAGGCCTATTCTGTGACTTGGGGGCCCGTCCAAAATACCAAGGGTGTCATGTTTGCTTTAAGGCCATTCGTTCCTTTATCTAGGTTACAATTATTATTGTTCTTTTTCAATTCTTTAGCCCCTCCAACCCCACACCAACACTATTTTTTTTTATCGAACAGGGGCCTGACATTTCCCCCTTCTCAGCTCTTGAGCCAACACCGTCTATTGTAAATGTGGAATGTAAGACCTGGGTGGATCGGGGATTCTCAATACGTTCAAAGCGATCCTTCCCTAAATTAGTTCATAAATTTTAAATCCCTTAAAACCTTAAAACTATAATTAAAATGGGTGAGTGTGTGTGTGGGAGGGGGGATGTTTGTGAGTGAAAAAAGATTCGGTGACATCTGGCATGAGGATATCGGGAGTTCTAAAGACGGAGGAATAGTTCATCCGAGTGAGAATGGCTGGGACTATCAAAGGTGTGGGGTTTAACAATACCGTCCTGAGCTGAGGGACAATATAAGAAATAAAACCACAATTTTTTCAAGTAGGTTTTTCTTGACAAACAACATGGCTGGGATGGGTACTTTCAGAATAATAACGAGGATGGTTGTTTTACAACCATTGTAGTGGTGGGGTGATATATTTACTGGGTGAAAAGTTCCAGCACATGTAGTGGGGTATTGTTGCTGCACATTTAGCGGGGTATTGTTGCTGCACATTTAGCGGGGTATTGTTGCTGCACATTTAGCGGGGTATTGTTGCTGCACATTTAGTGGGGTATTGTTGCTGCACATTTAGTGGGGTATTGTTGCTGCACATTTAGTGGGGTATTGTTGCTGCACATTTAGTGGGGTATTGTTGCTGCACATTTAGCGGGGTATTGTTGCTGCACATTTAGTGGGGTATTGTTGCTGCACATTTAGCGGGGTATTGTTGCTGCACATTTAGCGGGGTATTGTTGCTGCACATTTAGTGGGGTATTGTTGCTGCACATTTAGCGGGGTATTGTTGCTGCACATTTAGTGGGGTATTGTTGCTGCACATTTAGTGGGGTATTGTTGCGGCACATTTAGTGGTGTATTGTTGCTGCACATTTAGTGGTGTATTGTTGCTGCACATTTAGTGGGGTATTGTTGCTGCACATTTAGTGGGGTATTGTTGCTGCACATTTAGTGCGTATTGTTGCTGCACAGTTAGTGCTGTCGAAGACTTTTTTGTCCAATTGTTCTTTGTTTATTTTTGTTATATTTCAGGTTTTCCCCTATTCTGTATGTTATATTTCAGGTTTTCCCCTGCACTGTATGTTATATTTCAGGTTTTCCCCTATTCTGTATGTTATATTTCATTATTCTATAAATAAGCATCCATAAAGTGAATTGATTTGATTAAATGAAGAAGACGGTTGACCCGTAATTAGTAACAAAACACTAGAAATCCATCATGCGGAAGGCGATGTCATCTGACCTTGTTTATCGGTTCAAGCGTACCATTAGCTCCGCCTCGCTGGCCACAGAATACACATTAATTGACGCATGCGTTTACCCTGCCTTCCGGTTCGTGTTACAAACTAACCATCACATCTCAGAGAAGGAAATAACCCACAATTTTGGCAGATTGGTGTTTGGAGGAAACAAAAAAAAGGAATGAGGGGAGTACGCAATAAAAAGGGGATGGGGGCTGAGATGAATTTAATGTTTATGATGTTTTACTATTCACCATAATAATAATAAAAATGTTATAAACATGTTTTATACAGCTGCACGAATTCCTGAATACCACAAAACATTCAGTCAGATTTCAAAGCATTTCTATCTTGAAGGTTTGTAGTCTTGCCGTACAGTAACAACATTGAGCGACTATGGTTTGTTCTAACTTTCTATTCAGCATTGCCTATTTTCTACTCACCATTGCCTATTTCTTATTCACCATTGCCTATATTATGTTTACTATTTCCTATCTTCCATTCACCATTGCCTATTTTCTACTCACCATTGCCTATTTCTTATTCACCATTGCCTATATTATGTTTACTATTTCCTATCTTCTATTCACCAATGCCTATTTTCTACTCACCATTTCCTATTTCTTATTCACCATTGCTTATATTCTATTCACTATTTCCTATCTTCTATTCACCATTGTCTATTTACTGTTCACCATTGCCTATTTACTATTCCCCCACCCTCCCAATTGCCTATTTTCTATTCATCATTGTCCATCTAAGTCGGTTCATGGATGAGTTTAGATGTCATGACACAGCTTCCCAAATACGAGTGGCAAACTACTCAATTCCTGTATCTGTGTTTTATTAATGATCGAAACATAGCGTAAAATTATAATGTGTCTCCAATATGTTGCTGATAAGCGAGTCCGTCCGATACACAAGGTCCTCGACATATTGATCGCTGGTTTATCTAGATTAAACCATTTACTGTCAACACGAGGATTGGTCTTGTTTGTGTGTCTAAGTTAACGTCTGACAGAAAGTCCTTCAGGTCGTGCGACTCGGTGAGTAGTTGGCTTATGTGACTTCTCTGGAAACCGAGATTAATAACAGAACCCTGTGGCGTATTCCAGAATGGCACCCCCCAGACTAGCGAGAGCCCCCACCACCACCACCCCTCTTGGTCTTATATGCTATGAACGCTTTATAACAAATAAATTGTAATTATGTGTAGCAAGATTCCCCTACACGCCATTTTGATGCCTGACTTCTCCCCACTGATTGTAGCTTTATTAATTTATGTAAATCGATGCTCTGCAGCAGAAGTTGTAGTATTACAGCTTAAAGCTTATAGTTTAATCTCAAAACAAATAACAATATTGGTTTTTAGTTGTTTTTTTTAAAAACATAACAATATGGTAAACAAAACAAAAATACTATATCATATGGTCCCAGTGGGTAATACCTCTAATGATGAAGATATGTTATGAATGTTGTCATATGTCATAAGCTAGAATTTATCAGAATTTTTAGATAAAAAAAAAAAGGACTCGTCTAGATCTCACCTGGCCATAATGTTTTCCACTGAACGGGGTGGTGGTTGGGGGGGGGGGGTGGGGTGGAGGTGCAACTGAAGATGGATTGAAATTAGATGAAATCATTAATGTCATCTTTTACAACTTTTCATTTCTATCTGCCTTGGCGATTCATCATTGTTACGTCTATGTAGTGATGTAAACATCAATCACAACTAAGTGCAATTTCAAAACATCACATACCAAGATCTCCACCCACCTTAGGCACCCGGCTTTCTCACACACCCAGGTGAATGCATCCAACACAACTAAACAACAAACACACAATTTCTTTTTTAAAAATATACATAACATAACATATCAGATGTGTGCACCACGCTTGCCCCCTCCCCGTGTCTTGTCGTGAATGCGTCTTCTAACAGGATACACAAACACAGCCAAGTGACGACCCCCCTTCCCCCCCCCCCACCACCCACGCCCATCGGTTATCTGAGAACTCCCACAGTCACTAAAACTTTGCCTAGCTTTATGGCATCTGGGAGTTAGGAAGTGGTGGGGGGGGGGAGCACACTTGAAATCTAAAGTGGGCATCTTTATTTGTTAAGTTGTAAATCTGTTGTTAGTCTTATGGATAAAATGTCTCCAAAGGAGAGAGCGTGAAACTTCAGGTCACTTAAGCTGTTAGAAACTGGTCATGCGCAGTACAGTTTTGTAATAACATACATAATACATAATAAATATTCCACATATATAATTGTTAGTAGTTTCCTAAACCCTTGACTGGTAATCTTATAACTAAAAATTGTCAAGAAGAGAAAATTCCAACCGTAAAGGACTACAGCACTAATAACCCCAGAACACAAGAAAGGCTCAAAACTACAGAGAATTTTCTCGGTGTTTAATGTTACCCATACATAATGCTGACAATACTGATCGCCAAAAGACTACATCCGTACACTGAAGAAATAGTAGGTGACTACCAATGTGAATACAGGCAAAACAGATCAAGGGTGGTCAGATTTTCACCATCAGGTGCCTATTAGAGAAATGTTATGAATATAATAAAGCAGTACATCAACTCTATGTGGACTATAAAATGGCCTCTGACAGCATCAAAAGAAAATATCTATATGAGACTCTGCAGGAGTTTGGCATACACAACAAACTGACAAGACTGATACATGTAACATTGAACAACAAACCGACAAGACTGATACATGTAACATTGAACAACAAACTAACAAGACTGATACATGTAACATTGAACAACAAACTGACAAGACTGATACATGTAACATTGAACAACAAACTAATAAGACTGATACATGTAAAATTGAACAACAAACTGACAAGACTGATACATGTAACATTGAACAACAAACTAACAAGACTGATACATGTAACATTGAACAACAAACTGACAAGACTGATACATGTAAAATTGAACAACAAACTGACAAGACTGATACATGTAACATTGAACAACAAACTAACAAGACTGATACATGTAAAATTGAACAACAAACTGACAAGACTGATACATGTAACATTGAACAACAAACTGACAAGACTGATACATGTAACATTGAACAACAAACTGACAAGACTGATACATGTAACATTGAACAACAAACTGACAAGACTGATACACGTAACACTGAACAACTAACTGACAAGACTGATACATGTAACATTGAACAACAAACTAACAAGACTGATACATGTAACACTGAACAACTCAAAAAGCCAAATCAAGGTTCAATGAGAATATTCAAGGGAATTTCAGATTAGTTGAGGCTATTTAACCTAACATTGGAGAGAGTTATAAGAAGCATACATATTGAGACCCGAAGAACAATAGCAGGATACTTTCTAAAGGGAGACCCAAGACCCACAACCAATGGGCTCACTCTACAATCAACCCCTTCATTATCTTGCACATGCTTACGACATAGCACTACAAGTAGACATATCAAAAGCCTTTATCCTTAATGGAATTAGAAGACACACCACAATAAGCAGGGCTGGAGGTTAACAACCAAAGAAAAAAAAATATACGGCTATGATAAGAGAAGAACAGACAGATGAAGCCATTACAATCAGAAACCAGACTTTTGAAAACGTAAATCAATTTAAATACTTGGGATCTTTATTAAATGAAAGAAATGCATTACTAACAGAAATAACAGAAAGAATATCGGCCGGAAACAGGGCCATACTTCAGTAAACAGAAAATACTCAAGTAAAAAAAACCAAGGACCCTAGAAAACTGTAATCAAACCAGTTGTAACATATGCTATAGAAACGTGCAACGTAACAAAAACAACAGAAAACCTATTTTAAACACATGGGTGAGGAAAGTTATCCGGAAAATATATGGACCAACAAAGGATGAATATGGATGGAGAATACAAACCAACCATGAATTGTACAGTCTATATCAGGAGCCCACGCTAGCAGCAGAAATAAAAAACGGTAGGCTACGCTGGGCAGGACACTTAGAAGGAATGCCAAATGACAGAGGAGTGAAGAGGGTACATCGCCAAAACCCCAGAGGAAAACGGCTCAAAGGCAGACGTATAGGCTTAGATGGATGGATGATGTGGAGAAAGATCTACAACAACTGTAAATCCAAGCATGGAAAAGAAAAGCATTAGTTAAGTCTGGAAGGAAGTAGTGATGCAGGCAAAAAGCCCTACATGGGGTCAGCGTCACGGGGATGGATGGATGGTCTGAGTGGAAGGAAGTAGTGATGCAGGCAAAAAGCCCTACATGATTATGGGGGGGGGGGGGGGTCTAGCGCCACAGGGATGGATGGATGTAATTTTTATGTTGGGATTTTTAAAGAAGTTTGCTTACACAATCGGATTGTCTCAATCACTGTTGATATTGCAGTGCAACATACAGAAAAAGAAATCATAAAGTGATTGGGGATGGTGGGAGGTTGTCAGAACCCCCGATGTGGTTTTTGGGGAAGGGGGTAGCAGCCTCGGTTAACATATTTTGTTAAACAAATTGTTTCCCTTGTAAATATGAGAGAAAGATGGCTTAATAGAAGGAGTGAATATTTACACAAGGAACACCTTTAAAGAGTAATATAACCGAATAGTATCTTGTAACTGAGATGATGACGTCTCATATCTTTTTTTTTAAGGTTGCCACTAAGACTCTCGCATGGCGTGACTGCTAACGTTTCGTTTGGCAAAGGTATCGGGTCGCGTACAAAATCTAATCTTTAAGTTAAACACGCCGTCTTTCCGCATTGTCCATCTTTACCCCCCCCCCCCCAATCCCAACCCCACCCAAATCCTGAGCAAATGTCAACTACGTCCGACTTACTCAAGTAATAGGCCAAAATGTTAACTCGACTCGGCCATGTAAAGAAAAATTAATGATGGCTTGGAGGCCCAGGAATAACACCCAGATCAAATATGTCAATTTTAATATGCCTGTTGTCGCTGTACGTACTAGCCGGGGTTAATTCACGAGACGTAAATATCTTAGGCGTAAAAACAGTTTTATCCCCAAGTCATGTTAAACTGTGACGTCTGCCTAAATATAATTGAGTGATCTCAGTCGTATCTGCCCTAATATTATTGAGTGATCTCAATCGTATCTGCCCTAATATTATTGAGCCATCTCAATCTTATCTGCCCTAATATTGTTGAGTGATCTCAAACGTATCTGCCCAAATATAATTGAATTATCTCAGTCGTATATGCCCTAATATAATTGAGTTATCTCAGTCGTATCTGCCCTAATATAATTGGGTGATCTCAGTCGTATCTGCCCTAATATAATTGAGTTATGCCAGTCGTATCAGCCCTAATATCATTGAGTTATCTTAGTCGTATCTGCCCTAATATCATTGAGTTATCTCAGTCGTATCTGCCCTAATATCATTGAGTTATCTCAGTCGTATCTGCCCTAATCATTTCGTATTTTTAAGGAGAGCACTGTGAAGGAGACGTTGGACTTTATATTTGTACTAACAAAAAGTTGGGCATGATCTACTTTTGTATAATCTATTTATGATCTACTTTGTATAATCTATTTATGATCTACTATTGTAAAATCCATTTATGATCTACTTTTGTATAATCTATTTATGATCTACTTTTGTATAATCTATTTATTATCTACTTTTGTATAATCCATTTATGATCTACTGTGTATAATCTATTTATGATCTACTATTGTATAATCTATTTATGATCTACTTTTGTATAATCTATTTATGATCTACTTTTGTATAATCTATTTATGATCTAATTTTGTATAATCTATTTATGATCCACTTTTGTATAATCTATTTGTGATCTACTTTTGTATAATCTATTTATAACAGACGATGGATGGTGTATTATGTTGGACAATAATAATAATAACGGGAAAAACAATAAATTTCTACCCAGCTGGAATGTTGGGAGAAACGTCAGAGCACAGCAGACGTGTATGTTTAATGCAGAATGTTGTTTCAAACATGTTGGTCTCGAAATAAATAAATGGTTTTGAAATTGACGGATTATACGGACAATGAATCGATACGGACAATGAATCGATACGGACAATGAATCGATATGGACAATACATCAAAACGGGCAATACATCAAAACGGGCAATACATCAAAACGGACAATACATCAAAACGGGCAATACATCAAAACGGGCAATACATCAAAACGGGCAATACATCTATGAGATGGTATGTTATTGTACATTTTTAAAATGTGGTTTCTAATTTGGGAGTGCTTGTTTCTTTTTATGTCAGACATAACACATTGGACTGACTGAGACATGTCACTGTGACATAGGTGCGCATGACAGCAATCGGATCAGCGAAGTCAGATAAATATTTGCGGGGGTTGGGGGGGGGGGCGCCAATGTTTGGAATGTTTTCATTAAACACAATAGAAGCAAAGGACGGTACAATCTATTGTATTGTGGGCGAGGCGTTCTTAGGATAATAATATTGTTTGGTTTTTAAAGCTGAAAGTGAAAAAAGAAGGGATTGGGGGAGTGTCCACAATGAGTGCAAAAAGGGGAGGTGGGGTGGCGTTTATTATACGAGACTACTAGAGGTAGACAACGTACCCCACTCATAAGAACCCGTGAATAACTTGAGGATATTTTAACAGTTATGTTGACCTTTAAACTGAAGTTAGAAAGATAAAGGTGCGAAAGGGTAACAGGATAGCAGACGGAAAGAGTGGAGACTTAAAAGAAAGAGTGGAGACCTGAAAGAAATAGTGAAGACCTGAAAGAAAGAAAGAGTGGAGACCTGAAAGAAAGAAAGAGTGGAGACCTGAAAGAAAGAAAGAGTGGAGACCTGAAAGAAAGAAAGAGTGGAGACTTGAAAGAAAGAGTGGAGACCTGAAAAAAGAGTGGAGACCTGAAAGAAAGAAAGAGTGGAGACCTGAATGAAAGAGTGGAGACCTGAAAAAAAGAGTGGAGACCTGAAAGAAAGAGTGGACACCTGAAAGAAAGAAAGAGTGGTGACTTGAAAGAAAGAAAGAGTGGAGACCTGAAAGAAAGAAAGAGTGGAGACCTGAAAGAAAGAGTGGAGACTTGAATGAGAGAAGTGATTAGAGTATTGGCATAGAAATTATTATCTACACTAGCAGCCACCACCGTCCAGACAATGTCGCCAAGGTTTTACTAAACCCATTTTAACAGGAGCACAGCGCTGACCATAAGTTACGTCACACAAGAATTTAGTTGGTCATTAAGAACATCATCATGATTTCTGGTGGCAGCAAAACCAAATAATAATCTAAAAGTGTTACGTCAGCATTTAACAGGAGATTGGGGGGTGGTTAAACCTGGAGATTGGGGCGTGGAGGGGTTAAACCTGGAGATTGGGGTGTGGGGGTTGGTTAAACCTGGAGATTGGGGCGTGGGGTTGGTTAAACCTGGAGATTGGGGCGTGGGGGGTTGGTTAAACCTGGAGATTGGGGTGTGGGGGGTTGGTTAAACCTGGAGATTGTGGCGTGGGGGTTGGTTAAACCTGGAGATTGGGGCGTGGGGGGGGGTTGGTTAAACCTGGAGATTGGGGTGTGGGGGGATTTAAACCTGGAGACTTGTATTTTTTCTAGTTTTGTAACTCCTCACACACTGAGGGGGAGGGGGGAGGGGTGGGGGAGGGGGGTGATGCACGCACTTTGTTCATTGATCTGGCAAGGCATCGAATTATCTTTGTGCCATCTACATTACAGTTGTGAAAAGGGTGTTGAGTGGGGGGTGGGGTGGAAAGAAATGTTATCTCATCTGTAATGATAACATTTCGGCGACTTTACATTTCCCCCATCCACCCTCCCACCCCACACACCCCACACACCCCTCCCACCCCACACGCCCCTCCCACCCCACACACTTTTCGATCACAAATAAATATATTTTAGTATATTTAAATTATGATCTGGGGGTCGATAACAGGGTAGGAGCGGTTGGGAGTGGGGGGGGGGGACAACAACACGGACGCAAACACAACAAGGGAAGTAATAAAAAAATACACAAAAACAAGGGGGAAAACCCCATGTACACATTAATCTGTATGATATCTGTTAGTGAGATCAAAGAGAACAAGACAAACCAATTTATGGAAAATGCAATTACTTGAAAACAAAATATTTCTATTAGGTCTAGAGCCGTGCCCATGATCCTTTGGGCCAGTTGTGTCCATGATATTTTAGATATGGAAGTTGTAGCCATCATCTTTAAGGTCAATTGTGCCCAAGATGTTTTAGATCAGTTGTGCCCCACCTCGAAACGTGTTAAAAAGGGTAAAATAACAGAACAGTATCCTAAAGGAAAGTTCAGTGTCTCAACAAGGTCAAAGGGATCTATCCATCAATTTATCCAAGAAAGAAAAGACAACCCGAGATACACGATGGTGATAGTGTAAGGGAACTCTTAACGAGCAGCATGGGATAGCAGGTCTCTGACTGGGGATAAGCAAGTCAATGACTGGTTATAAGCAGGTCACTGACTTGGGATAAGCAAGTCACTGACTGAGGATAAGCAGGTCACTGATTTGGGGATAACAAGTCACTTACTGGGGATAAGCAGGTAACTGACTGGGGATAGGCAGGTCACTGACTGAGGATAAGTAGATCACTGACTGAGGATAAGTAGATCACTGACTGGGGATAAGCAGGTCACTTACAGGGGATAAGCAGGTCACTGACTGAAGATAAGCAGGTATCTGGCTGGGGATAAGCAGGTTACTGCCTGGGGATAAGCAGGTCACTGGTTGGGGATAAGCAGGTCACGGCCTGGGGATAAGCAGGTCACTGACTGGGGACTCATTTTTAACTGTGTAACATGGGATATGAAGGTCACTGACTGAGGACTCATTGCAATGAATCAAATTCATAGATAATCTGCTTCAGTTTCTATCAAGTCTGTAATAAATGTAGGAAATAACAGGTCTAGGATGTAACAAATACATTTTTAACATTGAGACATTTAGAGAGACAGTTTTTACATTGAGACAGTTGTAAGACATCGAGACATTTGTGAAGCAAAGTCAATAACAATCATCTGTTCCCAGCTAGTCAGTTTTTACAAATAAAAGGGTTGAATGTTGGATTTGTCCGGCACGATAATGCCTAGAATTATCCGTATCCCATGTTTAGCTAATATTAGGTGAGCTCGTCTCAGGATTCACGCCACGGATTTGCCATATAGGACAAGGGGGAGAAGGAATTTGGACTCTTGTCTTAAACCGGAAGACGACGGAGGGCGTGGGATTTGTGTTTGTCAGAGTTACGTCCCATGGTTTTTTTTTTTTTTTAAATTATTATTATTATTATTAATTTCGTTTTCGGACCCAGAGAAGAGTGAGAGGTTGAGTGTATTTTACTACATTTTACAAACATTATTGCCTAGTTTGCCAATAACAGCAGCCTATTAATTTTTTGTTGTTGGGTTTGGGGAGGGGGGGCATTTTTGCGTAATCTCTTAGTGTCTTAGCCGTACACAATACATCATTAATTACAGCGATCTTTATCTAACCATCTTAAGACGCTTTTTTTTCGGTTCTAGTTTTCTATTATTGTATTATTATTATAAGAAGTTATTTTATAGCGTAGTACCCCGACCTGTTGTCTTAAAGAAACTCGTTAAAATTTAGTTTTTCTGCCGACGTTACTTGTTAGACATGGCTGGATCAGACGAACCAAGGGCAAGGGCTGCTTAGCGCAGACTGCAAAATGGCTTGATCAGACGAACCAAAGGCAAGGGCTGCTTAGCGCAGACTGCAAAATGGCTTGATCAGACGAACCAAAGGCAAGGGCTGCTTAGCGCAGACTGCAAAATGGCTTGATCAGACGAACCAAAGGCAAGGGCTGCTTAGCGCAGACTGCAAAATGGCTTGATCAGACGAACCAAAGGCAAGGGCTGCTTAGCGCAGACTGCAAAATGGCTTGATCAGACGAACCAAAGGCAAGGGCTGCTTAGCGCAGACTGCAACTTAAGCGTTAACACAATTAAAACGTTTACCTGATGAGTGAGAGGACAAAGCCAACATGTGATGGCTTAGTGAACTGGTGTTTTGGCGTTGTTTTGGTTGCTCCCCATCTCAATTCAAGAGAGTTCTCTAAGTGATAGTCGCAAGGCGTGTGTATTGGGGTAACCAAGACAACTACGTAAGTTAACAGCGACTTTCGGTTTGGGGGGGGGGGGAGGCTGCTGTTAAAATTGCGATTGAACAGAGTTAATGGATTATAGTTTTCTCAGGTGCTTCTAGCTAACAACATCCGGCCCCCTCTAGAAAGGATGTAGGGTATATTTTTACGAAGGCTATAAAGCTTAGCTCTAGAACTGACGTAGGATATATTTTTACGCAAGCTAAAGTTCTTAATTCTAGAGCGGACGTAGGGTATATTTTTACGTATTATAGGCTATAAATCTTAGCTCTAGAACTGACGTAGGGCATATTTTGACGTATTATAGGCTATAAATCTTAGCTCTAGCACTGACGTAGAATATATTTTGACGTATTATAGGCTATAAATCTTAGCTCTAGAACTGACGTAGGATATATTTTGACGTATTATAGGCTATAAATCTTAGCTCTAGAACTGACGTAGAATATATTTTTACGTATTATAGGCTATAAATCTTAGCTCTAGAACTGACGTAGGATATATTTTGACGTATTATAGGCTATAAATCTTAGCTCTAGAACTGACGTAGAATATATTTTGACGTATTATAGGCTATAAATCTTAGCTCTAGAACTGACGTAGGATATATTTTTACGTATTATAGGCTATAAATCTTAGCTCTAGAACTGACGTAGGATATATTTTGACGTATTATAGGCTATAAATCTTAACCAGAAAACAAACAAACAAAAGAGACACGCAAGACAAAAGATAAAAAAAGACAGTTTTTGTTAGTTATTTAGTTAGTACTATGTCAATGTCACTTTTCCAATCGTGTGACACGGGTCTAACATGTTTGATCACGCATCGAATTACGTTAAGGTGTTCCAAAAATAAACATTTAGTTGTGATTATATATATATATATATATATACATAGAGCTGTCCTGTCAATGAACAGCTGTCCTGTCAATGAAGAGCTGGCCAGTCAATGAAGAGCTGCCCTGTCAATGAAAAGCTGTCCTGTCAATGAAGAGATGTCCTGTCAATGAAGAGCTGTCCTGTCAACGAAGACTTGTCTAGTCAATAAGGTGTTATTTTGAAGAAGAAAATTGTGATCTCTATTTTGAGTATAATAGCTCTTTTAGTTGTGCCATTAATTTGTGCCTGGCAATCATTTGAGGAGGCCGGGCACTTGCAAAACCTGCCAGGTAACTTCTCGTTGATTTCGGGGGGGGGGGGGGGGGGAGAATGCTTTTATAAATTAACTTATACAGCGAATAAAGCCTTTATGATTTTGTTATGGTGACATTTTAGACTTAAATGAATTTTTTTATTCATTAAATACATAAAATACTGTAGACTGAGACTTAAACCAGCCAAAATAAAGTAGTTTGATCCTTTAAAAACCAGCCAAAATAAAGTAGTTTGATCCTTTAAAAACCAGCCAAAATAAAGTAGTTTGATCCTTTAAAAACCAGCCACAATGAGTAACTCATTATTTCAGAAAAGTGACTTAACAGGTTTTGGCCTCCTCATACAGACATGGTTTTTAAATACATTAAAAATTGTTACCTGTAACTGTACAGACTTCGGCACAAGATAACCCAGGACGGTGGTTAAAAAAAATTAGTACGAATGGTCACCTAATATTTTGACAATATGTGTACATGATATTACACAATACCGGCTCCTAGCATATCACATGACAGTATGTACAAGAGACTTCACAACATAGGCCAAAACATGGCATACGTCATAGTGCGTACATGAACATATGGCCCTAAACATATATTATATTGACTGCACTCACACATGTACCACAAAGATTGCACATCTGGGAGCGTATTAATGCTACAGCGTTGACAAATCACATGGTGAGGTCAAGGTCAGTCTGTAAGGATAAACTACAAAACATATTACAAACTTTCTACTTAACAGTGGGGCCACCATCCCTCCCCACCCCGCATCGTGTATCCTTGTATCCACCATCTATAAATAGAGTATTGGCTTATTCTTAAGACTCTGTGATAGATGTGGTACTAGTGGAGGGCGTGTTTATAAAGGGGGAAGCTTAATTAAATTCATTCAGTATTGGCAACATGTCATTCGGTATTGCAACATGGCATTCAGTATTGGCAACATTTCATTCAGTATTGGCAACATGTCATTCGGTATTGGCAACATGTCATTCGGTATTGGCAACATGTCATTTGGTATTGGCAACATGTCATTCATTATTGGCAACACGAAAATAGAAATATTTGATCTTTTGTGTCCTACCCAAGTGCTGACATTTGCATGAGTGTGACCTTGAAGTTATTTAATTTTTTTAAAGAAATGTTTTGGTTTTTAAGATTGCATTTTTCTCAAGTATCTGACAATACTGTATGTTATTTAACATAAATATGGTGAGATTGGTTAAGAGGCAAGACATATTGTAATACAGATACATATAATAACATGTGCGGGACATATATGGAATACATATTATGTATACATCCTACGGTAATTTCAAAATATATTTTGGTTATATATGTTTTAAAGTACATTGTACATGTTACAATAAAAAGAGATGCAGTATGTTTTATGCTTATTTTATGTTATCTGCTATATGCTTAGAAATAAAACCCATTATCAATGTTTACATTTTAAAATAATCTTTTAGATCCGCCATTTTTAAAGTATAATTTTTTGAGAAATAATTTTTCATAAAAATAGATTTTTTTCGTAATAAGGGACCCACTCAACATTAAGATGAGGCTCTTGCATAACTTGTTCTTTCTCCAGACCCCCGTCAAGAAATTACCGGTTATGGATCTAAATATGTGTGGAGATAATAGCAACCTGCTTGTCACTACAACTTACGACAGCTTGCCGTTAACCTACACTTGGGAGGCTAAAATAATGGACAGCACAGGCGAGTTTATGATATCTTAGTGACCTACCTGCACTGTTGTAGAGGGGTCCACTTCAATGTCACGCTTGACCGGTGATAAAACGACGGACAGGCCGGCGGGGGATACGCCCAGACGTTTGACCCCTGGAGCTGGACGGGCAACTATCCGGAAAGTGCGACCGTGGCTGTCTGCAAGCATCAGAAATGATGGCAATGGGGCTTAGGGGCTGGGGTCTTGGGCTTAAGCCTAAAGACAAAAAGGCACCTCGGAGTCGAAGAAAAGCCCGGAGTAGTAGCTTCTGGAAAAAAGTTAAGGGCGGCAGATGTCCGTGACGTCACAGGTCCGAGAGCTTTGGCAACTGTAGAATGTTTTACTCTCAAAGACGGAACTCGGATGGGAGAATTGCGAATATTGTTACAGCAACACGTGAGCACAAATTGTTGAATTGAAACAAGTTTTTGTAGCTGAACAACACACACTCGTCCTCACAGGTCTGAACAAACAACACATGAAAGACAGAAGAGCAATAAGTGACAATGGCAACGCTTGTGAAAAAAGGGGGTGGGGGAGTGGGTTCCCCAAGAAACTTATCAACCTGAGACTTGACTTGGAGATTTCATATCTGCCGCGCTACGCCATCACGGGGAGTTAAATAAAAAGTAGGGGGGGGGGGAATTGGGAGGGGAGGAATTGTGGACCAAAATACGAGCTCTCAAAGAACTCTTTGAAAATAAACACTGTTCAATTCTTACCCGGCGGCACACGAGTCTATTATATACGAGTCTATTATATTACGAGTCTATAATATACGGTTCTTAAACTTAAATATACGGGTCAACACGTGCCTCGTAAAGCTGGAAATAATAGAAACATAGAAACGAACCGGCGCTCAGTGGCGTAGCAAGCTTAACTCGCGCCCGGGGCACAATACCTTTTTAGCGCCCCCCAATACCTTTTTAGCGCCCCCCCCCCTATTCGAAAACCATACAATATTATAGTAAAATATACCATTTGGCGCCCCTTTGTGAGTAGCACCCGGGGCATGATGCACTCCCTTGCCCCCCCCCCCACTACGCCACTGCCGGCGCTGAATTAAACTAACCCAACTATAGGGACGTGCGCCAAGTTTTCAATTGTAAACAGAGGTAGGTACGGGCTGTTCAACCTACCGTACACCTCTTTTATCCTCAATGAAATGTACAATAAAAAGAACACATAAAATATAACGATTTTTAACACAATCAAGTTAATGAAATTGAAGCACTATTCCGCGGTGTATATCCGCACACACACACTAATCACAGAGAACAATTAAAGTTAAAACATATTAATGACGCGAACACTCCTTAAAGAAGAGGAAAAACGAATCGTAAGCGTTGAGGGGAAAAAAAATACAACTCTTGACAATCCGGTGAAGGCTAAATTTTTTCATCTGATATGAAATAGCACAGATACCGTAAACACAGAACTGTATTTACTCCTTTTTCTATTTTTGTGTTATCTAAGCTTGGATGACACGCGAGGGGCTAAACATTTGAAAAGACAGGTACCCAAAAGCGGTGCACTTCTCCGAAAGCATTCAACGAGAAACGAGGACACAGAGAGAGAGAGAGAGAGAGAAAAAAAATTTAGTAGCTGACACAGAGAGGTCCCGTGTGCTGTGGACATGCGGAGAGGGAGTGGGGGGGGGAGTGGGGGGGGAGACGAGGTGAATTTCTCTGCCGACAGCGGGCGTGTGTCGGCCACAATCAAACAATCACCGCAGCTCCTTGACACCGCCATGAGGAGACTCATAGACCCGGGGTGTTGCTGGTGCTGGCACGGGTGGTACCATCGATGGTGGTGATTGAAGCTGCTGTTACCGATAAAGTTTTTTTTTTTTTTTTTTTTTTTTTAAATTTCAAATTTCTCAACGACTGCTGTCATTGGTCGCGATGTGGTGTTGTAATGGGAGCGATGTTGTTGGTTGTGTGCTACACACGTGTGGTTGCTGATGTTCTGCTATTGTTGTTGTTGTTAGTAGAGGTATGCCATGTTTGTGATATTGCCGTTGAAACTGCCATCAGATAAATATTTCGGATGCTGTATAACTGTAAATCGGATGATGTATAACTGTATATCGGATGCTGTATAACTGTATATCGAATGCTGTATAACTGTATATCGGATGCTGTATAACTGTATATCGGATGCTGTATAACTGTAAATCGGATGCTGTATAACTGTATATCGGATGCTGTATAACTGTATATCGGATGCTGTATAACTGTATATCGGATGCTGTATAACTGTATATCGGATGCTGTATAACTGTATATCGGATGCTGTATAACTGTAAATCGGATGCTGTATAACTGTATATCGGATGCTGTATAACTGTAAATCGGATGCTGTATAACTGTATATCGGATGCTGTATAACTGTATATCGGATGCTGTATAACTGTATATCGGATGCTGTATAACTGTATATCGGATGCTGTATAACTGTATGTGGTGATTCCGGTAATTGAGCTGTTACTGTTTTCGTATCTTTGTTGTTTGGTTCGTACTGATGGCTGGTTCGTTTTGATGGTAGGTTCGTATTGATATTAGGTTCGTATTGATGTTAGGTTCGTATTGATGTTAGTTTCATATTGATGGTAGGTTCGTTTTGATGTTAGGTTCGTATTGATGGTAGGTTCGTATTGATGTTAGGTTCATATTGATGGTAGGTTCGTATTGAGGTTAGGTTCGTATTGATGCTAGGTTCGTATTGATGGTATTGACGATACCGTGTCAATGGCTATTTTAGTGGTCCTTGCTTAGTTTTGTGTGATAGTCGGCCAACTTAACCAAATCACACATTGGTATCAATAACTTTACGAAATCATAGATTGGTTTCAATAACTTTATAAAATCCTAAACTGGTTTCAATTACTTATCAAAATCATAAATTGATATAAATAACTGCGAAATCATAAAGTGGTGTTCAAGAATTAACAAATCAGATATTTTTATCTAGAAATTTTTCATTTTATGTGTAGTCAGAGCCGTCGTGTGACTGTTGGAGGCCCCCTGTAGTCAGAGCCGTCGTGTGACTGTTGGAGGCCCCCTGTAGTCAGAGCCGTCGTGTGACTGTTGGAGGCCCCATGTAGTCAGAGCCGTCGTGTGACTGTTAGAGGCCTCCTGTAGTCAGAGCCGTCATGTGACTGTTGGAGGCCCCCTGTAGGCAGATCCGTCACGTGACTGTTGGAGGCCCCCTGTAGTCAGAGCCGTCATGTGACTGTTGGAGGCCCCCTGTAGGCAGATCCGTCACGTGACTGTTGGAGGCCCCCTGTAGTCAGAGCCGTCACGTGACTGTTGGGGCCCCCTCTAATCAGAGCCGTCGTGTGACTGTTAGAGGCCTCCTGTAGTCAGAGCCGTCATGTGACTGTTGGAGGCCCCCTGTAGGCAGATCCGTCACGTGACTGTTGGAGGCCCCCTGTAGTCAGAGCCGTCATGTGACTGTTGGAGGCCCCCTGTAGGCAGATCCGTCATGTGACTGTTGGAGGCCCCCTGTAGTCAGAGCCGTCACGTGACTGTTGGGGCCCCCTCTAATCAGAGCCGTCGTGTGACTGTTGGAGGCCCCCTGTAGTCAGAGCAGTCGTGTGACTGTTGGAGGCCATCTTTAGTCAGAGCCATCATGTGACTGTTGGAGGCCCCCTGTAGTCAGAGCCGCCATGTGACTTTTGGAGGCCCCCAGTAGTCAGATCCGTCACGTGACTGTTGGAGGCCCCCTGTAGGCAGAGCCGTCACGTACACGTGACTGTTGAAGGCCCCCTGTAGTCAGAGCCGTCACGTGACTGTTGGAGGGCCCCCCCTTTCCTTGCACATATAAGGGATGCAAGGCCCCCGTGATGGCCCCCTTGTTGGCCCTTGTGCTCGCCCCCGTGATGGCTCCCTTGTTGGCCCTTGTGATCGCCCCAGTGACGGTCGCCCGTGATGGCCCCCTCCCTTGGCGGTTTGCATGTTGGTATCGATCATTAAACAGGAAATTTGTCATCAATAGAACAGACGCCTTGAAATGTGAAACTTTTTAACAGAGATTACAATTTTTAAAAAAAATTTTTGGCTATCAAACCCCAAATTGGAGTTTGGGCATTGACAACGTTTTTTTTCTGAGCTCTCTCTCTCTCTGTCTGTCTTTCTGTCTCTCCCTGTCTCTCTCGCTTTCTCTCTCAGTCTGTCTTTCTGTCTTTCCCTGTCTCTCTCGCTTTCTCTCTCTGTCTGTCTTTCTGTCTCTCCCTGTCTCTCACTTTCTCTCTCTCTGTCTCTCTCGCTTTCTCTCTCTGTCTGTCTTTCTGTCTCTCCCTGTCTCTCGCTTTCTCTCTCTGTCTGTCTTTCTGTCTCTCCCTGTCTCTCTCGCTTTCTCTCGTTCTCTCTCTCTCTGTCTCTCTTGCTTTCTCTCTCTGTCTCTCTTGCTCTCTCTCTCTCTCTGTCTTTCTGTCTCTCCCTGTCTCTCGCTGTCTCCCTCTCACTCTCTCCCTCTCTCTCTCCCTCTCTCTCTCTCTCGCTTTCTCTGTCTCTGTCTCTCTCTCTCTCTGTCTTTCTGTCTCTCCCTGTCTCTCCGCTGTCTCCCTCTCACTCTCTCTCTCGCTTTCTCTCTCTCTCTCTCGCTTTCTCTCTCTGTCTCTCTGTCTCTCCCTGTCTCTCGCTGTCTCCCTCTCACTCTCACTCTCTCTCTCTCCCTCTCTCTCTCCCTCTCTCTCTCTCGCTTTCTCTGTCTCTCTCGCTCTCTCTCTCTGTCTTTCTGTCTCTACCTGTCTCTCGCTGTCTCCCTCTCACTCTCTCTCTCTCTCTCCCTCTCTCTCTCTCGCTTTCTCTGTCTCTCTCTCTCTGTCTTTCTGTCTCTACCTGTCTCTCGCTGTCTCCCTCTCACTCTCTCTCTCCCTCCCTCTCTCTCTCTCTCTCTCTCTCTCTCTCTCCCTCTCTCTCTCTCGCTTTCTCTGTCTCTCTCGCTCTCTCTCTCTCTGTCTTTCTGTCTCTACCTGTCTCTCGCTGTCTCCCTCTCACTCTCCCTCTCTCTCTCTCTCTCTCGCTTTCTCTGTCTCTCTCGCTCTCTCTCTCTGTCTTTCTGTCTCTACCTGTCTCTCGCTGTCTCACTCTCTCTCTCTCCCTCTCTCTCTCTCTCTCTCTCGCTTTCTCTGTCTCTCTCGCTCTCTCTCTCTGTCTTTCTGTCTCTACCTGTCTCTCGCTGTCTCCCTCTCACTCTCTCTCTCTCTCTCTCTCTCTCGCTTTCTCTGTCTCTCTCGCTCTCTCTCTCTGTCTTTCTGTCTCTACCTGTCTCTCGCTGTCTCTCTCTGTCTTTCTGTCTCTACCTGTCTCTCGCTGTCTCTCTCTGTCTTTCTGTCTCTACCTGTCTTTCGCTCTCTCTCTCTCTGTCTTTCTGTCTCTACCTGTCTCTCGCTGTCTCCCTCTCACTCTCTCTCTCTCTCCCTCTCTCTCTCTCTCTCTCTCTCACAGAAATTGTTTATTCCAATAAGAGCTTTGTGTCAAGCCTAGCACCAGCCCATTATTCTCATAGTCAATTATTGCACTAGCCTTTGATTGATGATGCGTTAAATAAAACAGGTTTTGAATAGAACTCTAGACCCTCTGGTCCCCCGACCAGGCCTACAGTGGACTCCATCTGATGCCCCCCCCCCCCGCCCCAACCCCACATCACCCCCCCCCCCCCAGACTTGCAGACAGCAACACACGCTGTCTTCTATCACTAAGAATAGTTCGGTATTAAGCGGGTGACATTATTTTAACACTGTGTTACAATTGTCTTTTTATTCTGAACCCGGAAAATGGGTGGTAATCACGGGTATGTACTGCATGAGGCGGGCTGACGGGTATGTACTGCTGCATGGGGCGGGCTGAGACCCGTCCCGTTAAAAAGTCAGGCTTTGTGCCCCTGGTCGGAAATAAGGGGGGGAGGGGTGTCTGGGGATCTGGGCAGGGTTGGGGGGGGGGAGAGACTTGTCGTTATTAAGACATCTCTATAGTAAAATGGAAGGAAACTTGTTTACACTAGAATAGTGTCAAGTGTTAGGTAGCACGTGTGCTTGATGAAATGGTGGTTGACTTTAAACTAATTCTGATATGAGTTGTGAGAGATGGTAGAGGTAAATTAGCAACACGTGGTCCAGTCACGAAAAATAACTCGCTGGGGAGAGTTATCGGCTCCTGTGTCTCCACAAGGATCAAATCCTGGTCTAGAACTGATCTAACAAATATCTCTAGAAATCCTGGTCTAGAACTGATCTAACAAATATCTCTAGAAATCCTGGTCTAGAACTGATCTAACAAATATCTCTAGAAATCCTGGTCTAGAACTGATCTAACAAATATCTCTAGAAATTTAGGGTCACCAGTCATTCAACTGCCCCTTGGTCACACAATAGTAGATAAAGCGTCGTACAATAGTAGATAGAGGGCGATACAATAGTAGATAGAGGGCGATACAATAGTAGATAGAGGGCCATACAACAGCAGATAGGGGGGCCATACAATAGCAGATAGGGGGCCATACAATAGCAGATAGGGGGCCATACAACAGCAGATAGAGGGCCATTTAATATCAGATAGGGGTATATGATATTAGGCTGAACTTAACAACTGCACCACTGAGGTGAAGGATAGTTTCATAGTTTCAACAAAATAATAGACACTTGATGAACCCGAAGCCTCCATCATGCGGGGCCTCCATCATGCGGGGCCAGTTTTCTACCTTCTCCTCTATTGTTTGTTCCGTTGGCATTTCTGAGTGTACCATATTTTACGTTTTGTTACCATCGCTATCTCAAGAATAGGCGTTAGCTGTTGGCGGTCTGGTTCTCCGTGTATAGGGAACAAAACGATCACCTTTAACAGCCGCCTCAGCTTATATCCCGGTGGGTCGACTATGGGCACGGGTTTCTTAAAACGTTTCTTTTTTTGGTGTGAAGCCGTCCAGCAAGTGTACTTTTATATAAAATACCCGGAAAAGATTCGAACTATTCATAATCGTGGCTGATACCAAACGACAACACTGGTCGCCGGCCTCTGTCAGGCCTCCGGTTATTAGAAGTCCCCAATGAAAACACCATCTACCCATAATCCCTCGTGATTCTACTCATCCGTGAGACCTGTCAAGGCGACTTGATGGCTGTGGTCCACGTATCGATCTGAAGGGACTGGAATTCAATAAGTCGAAAATTGGCGGGATCAAGGAAACAAAAGCCAGGTACCGCTGGGAACAATCAAAATCATGACACATTGCAGGAGTTGAGGGTAAGAAGAAGAGGAAAAAAAGGAAAAGTATGTGTGTGTGTTATGGATAAAAAAAAAAGAAAAAAGAGGCGGGGTGGGGGAATATATGACATAGCTTTTATTTTGTTTGCTCACTGAAAGTAAATAATTTCAGAAACAACTTATGTCCCTTGACTTCACTTTCCACGCTATAAACACGATTTGGACCAGGTAGTTCCGACTCCTTCACTCCAACTCCTACACGCTGACTCCTACACTCCAACTACTACACTCCAACTCCTACCCTGCGACTGCAAAATTGAAACTCCAACATTCCGATTCCAACCCTCCGACTCTTACATCCCGACTCCTACACTCCGATTCCAACATTCCGACTCCTCAAACTCCGACATTCCGGCTCTTACACTCCGACTCCTGAACTCCAACTCCGCAACAACACAACAACACTGGAACTTTATTTTCATTTTTAATAGAGGGCTGATTGTGGGGGGGGGGGGGTGTAGGGGAGGGGGGTTGATTGTGATTTATTGGTACTGGAATGGCAGAATTATTGGCTGGTAGGAAGCAATGGACAGGGGGCTCTCAATACCGCGTGTGGTTACAATCAATAATGAAAATAAAACAAGGCCACACAAGATCGATAGCCGAAGAAATCTATACAGGCCGTAAATTAAGGCCAAGTGGGGCATCAACTTTACCGAGCAGGGGGCGCTGTCTGTTGAAAGGGGGAGGGCGCTGTGGGGCAGTTGTTTGTATATTTATTGAATTTTCAAATCAGTTTTCTTCACACTTCATAATCGGGGTTATGTAATGAGAACGTGTCATTGTGTGGGTATAGCTAGATGTGGGTATAGCTAGATGTGGGTATAGCTAGATGTGGGTATGGCTAGATGTGGGTATCGCTAGATGTGGGTATAGCTAGATGTGGGTATAGCTAGATGTGGGTATGGATTGATGTGGGTATGGCTTGATGTGGGTATAGCTAGATGTGGATATAGCTTGATGTGGGTATAGCTAGATGTGGGTATAGCTAGATGCGGGTATAGCTAGATGTGGGTATAGCTAGATGTCGGTATGGCTAGATGTCGGTATAGCTAGATGTCGGTATAGCTAGATGTCGGTATAGCTAGATGTCGGTATAGCTAGATGTGGGTATCGCTAGATGGGGGTATAGCGGGGTGTGGGTATATAGCGGGGTGTGGGTTTGTAGCGTGGTGTGTGTATCTAGCGTGGTGTGGGTATATAGCGTGGTGTGGGTATGCCATTGCGAAGGTTTGCTGAAGTTTAACGCCTGCAGACATACCCAGATGTTTTGTTTTCTCCTGTGTACACAATTGCATAGGAAATTGTCCCCCATTTCGTATGTGTAAAATTAAATCTTCGGAATGTCCAGTTTAGACAAATGAAGGTTGCCGTAAACAACAAGGTAAGCTCAGAGGACGCCGTTCAAGTGCCAGAGACGGTCATAAATTTCTGCGGAGGAATGTGACCCCCCCCCCCCCCCCCGGCCGCCAACTTCCTTTTTTTCCCCTTTTTTTCTGTTTTCTCCTACTGTAGGTTTACACAGAAAATATGCTAATTGGGGTGTCAAAATGCTGAAGGTGAGGTAAGACCAGGTGTGATCCACAGGTTGTTGTTGTTCCCACTGGAGGTGTTGAATTAACTTTGCTGTTCTTCGCCCAAAATGTCATTCAAAATGTCGGCGACACAAAGTCAAATTATTCCCTAAGACGCGCAAATCGTCTGCTACAGGAGCAGACATCTGGTATGCGGGGATTTCAAACATTCAACATTTTTTGAACTTTCTGGTTTGTTCACAGGATTAAATAAATAAATGGTATATTGTCTCTTAATTTGTTCATATTATGTTCAAAATAATCACCTTTACTAACTGAATGTCTTAAGCAGTAGCTCCTTAATAACGCCTTATTCAACAAATTAAAAACATTGGCCTCCACCCCCCTTAATTATATGAAATAGCAAACGCACATACCTCATTAAGTGCCACAACGTGCCCACGATTACCCCCCCCCCACCACCACACACCCACACTCGTACTTTTCCCCTGATGCCCCACCACCTGCAATCTTAACATTGAGTTTAACCTGGTGTGCTACACCCTTTTTATAAAAAGGATTTTTTTTTCATTTTTAATCCTAATATTTTCTAAACTAGACCCCGCCACACAGTAGCTCTATGTCCCTAAAACTACTGCCATGTTTAGAACCACTGATTTGATGATCTCCACCTTTAAAAGCCAGATCTGATTATGCAATGTGAAAAAACAAACAAATTCAAGTCGACGCTATTTCAAGTACGGTGTATCACATGAGCTCGTGGAGGTGGGGGGGGGGGGCGAGGGGAACAGAAAAGGGTGCGTACTTGATTAACAGTGAGTGGTAACATCAGACCAGAGAGATTAAGAGTGCAAACTTCTGGGAGGGGGGTGGAGGGTGGGAGGTGACGGAAGGTAAGAGGGAGGACGCTAACCCCCAGCATCTTGATGTTCTTTTCATTTCACCATGTTGACAAAGTCATTCTTTGTGCTCATCTATTTATGACAACATCACTCTTGGGTAGCACGCAGCACATGTGTTGTGAATGACAACAGCACTCTTGTGCCGTACGCAGCACACGTGTTGTGAAGACAATTTTAGCACCTTAAATAGAGCACTTCGTTTGAACAGGAAATACCATTTTGACGGACATTTAGCATTTAAACACCATTTTGACGTACAGTTAGCATTTAAACACCATTTTGACGTACAGTTAGCATTTAAACACCATTTTGACGTACAGTTAGCATTTAAACACCATTTTGACTTACATTAAGCATTTAAACACCATTTTGACACACAATTAGCATTTAAACACAGCAAAATAGCAATAGAGTACAACCTGACGTAATCTCAGATAGTTACAAGCAATCTATAGTAACATACAGCCTGACGTCATCTCAGATAGTTACAAGCAATCTATAGTAACATACAGCCTGACGTCATCTCAGATAGTTACAAGCAATCTATAGTAACATACAGCCTGACGTCATCTCAGATAGTTACAAGCAATCTATAGTAACATACAGCCTGACGTCATCTCAGATAGTTACAAGCAATCTATAGTAACATACAACCTGACGTCATCTCAGATAGTTACAAGCAATGTATAGTAACATACAACCTGACGTCATCTCAGATAGTTACAAGCAATCTATAGTAACATACAACCTGACGTCATCTCAGATAGTTACAAGCAATGTATAGTAACATACAACCTGACGTCATCTCAGATAGTTACAAGCAATCTATAGTAACATAGCAACATATCTAACTATGCGTGATAAGAATAAATACAAAGACAAAATATAACACACATCGGATATTTGAATTCAGGGGGATATAACAGCTGTGAAGTGACCCCAGGCTATCATACTTTAGGCTATTGCCTGTTTGCCCGGTTGCCCCGATGCCGCATTTTACCATTGCCCCATTCATGGCTGTGTAAAAGGCTGGGGATGAAATGGGGCATATGGGCATTGCATCTCTGTCCCATAGCTCGATTTGACAATTGCCTCATTTGAAAATTGTCCCATCGCCCCATTCGCCAATTACCCCCTTGCCACATAGTCCCAATGCCCCATTTGCCAATTACCCCATTTCCACATAGTCACAATGGATCTCTAACCCATTGCCCCAATAGTCAATTGCCCCATTGTTACATAGTCCCATTGGCACAATGGATCGCTAACCCATTGCCCCAATAGTCAATTGCCCCATTGTTACATAGTCCCATTGGCACAATGCACATCTGAACCATTTTTAAATAATCATCCACGAAGTGCATAACATGTGCTTAAAGACTTGTGAAGAAAATGTCACAGCTATTCTCAATGTAATGACATAAGCAACGCAGGGGCTGTCATTGCAATGACATACAGCAACGCAGGGGCTGTCATTGCAATGACATACAGCAACGCAGGGGCTATCATTGCAATGACATACAACAACGATGGGGCTGTCATTGCAATGACATACAGCAACGATGGGGCTATCATTGCTGTCAACTTGATTATAGTTGCTGGTCAAATAGAGCACAAATTGTGGGCGATATATTTCATAGTTTGAGATTCACTGGAGAACATCTTGTCACAATAGCCTATGTTTCTCTCCAAGGTCACAGTTTCTTTACATTAAAGGCTGTTTTGACGTGACAGTCAGTCACAAATGTACTGACATGTTAGTCGTAAATGGTAGTGTTGACATGGCAGTCATTAACAAATGTACTGACATGATAGTCGTGAACGGTATTGTTGACATGATAGTCGTTAACAAATGTATTGAAATGACAGTCACAAATGTACTGACGTGACAGTCATTAACAAATGTACTGACATGATAAAGGTGAACGGGTGTGTTGACATGGCAGTCATTAACAAAAGTATTGCCATGACAGTCGTGAAAGGTTGTGTTGACATGACTGGTGAAATGATTGGACCCGTATGAAAGAAATGTTGAATGCAGAAAATAATCAGAGGATGTAGGTCATGAATTAAAGATGCCAGGGTTGTCCAAATTTCGTATAAGAACTAAGACTTTTAAAAAAATAAATAAATAAAGAGCAGTTTAAGTCAGTGGTCGGCAAATCGCGGCTCCTGAGCCGCATGCGGCTCTTTAGCGACCTGAGTGCGGCTCGGCCAGTCTGCCACAAATCGGTTTTGACTCAGAAATTCATGGTTCTTGACAGGTTCTTGAAAAGAAATTTGGCTCTCAAAAAAATTTGTAATCGTCCTGCTAGTGGCTCTTCTGACTAATGAGTTTGCCGACCACTGGTCTAGGTGATTTTAAGCGCTATTTATTTAACAAAACACAGCCTTCATTAATTGTTCTGTTTCAAAACGTGATTAATTTTAATGGAAGATTCTAGAAGGCATTAAAATGGTCCACTTGAAATAAAACACAGGCAGACCGCGACAATGTGAGAAAATGATCCGGATAAACCTAAATATAGGAGCGACCAGGGTAAACAAGACCTCGGCCTAGCCTCGACCAGGAAGCCTTCTTTTTGCACGAACACGCCAGGCATTCATCCTTACGTCGACTTGCTGGTCACTGGGGTGTACTGTTTTATATGTCCTGTGCCCGTCCCGTCCATTGAATCTTTCACTGAGTGACCAACACACATTAGTGCCTCTACTGTTCTGAACTCTTCATCGTCAACATGGGTGAAATGCAGACAGACAGACCGAAACACATACACGCTCGCGCGCACACATCAACAGGGTTGGAGCGGGGTTGAGAGGGGGGGGGCGACTTGTTAAGTCAACGAAATATTTAGAGGATCTTCAGTGCGACTGAATGGGTGGGATGGTAGAAATTGTAGGGAGTGGGATGGTAGAGAGTGGGATGGTAGAGAGTGGTATGGTAGAGAGTGGTATGGTAAAGAGTGGTATGGTAGTGAGTGGTATGGTAGAGAGTGGTATGGTAGAGAGTGGTATGGTAGAGAGTGGGAGCGGAGAGAGTAGGAGGGTAGAGAGTGTGATGGTAGAGAGTGGTATGGTAGTGAGTGGTATGGTAGAGAGTGGTATGGTAGAGAGTGGTATGGTAGGGAGTGGTATGGTAGATAGTGGTATGGTAGGGAGTGGTATGGTAGAGAGTGGTATGGTAGAGAGTGGTATGGTAGAGAGTGGTATGGTAGAGAGTGGTATGGTAGAGAGTGGTATGGTAGTGAGTGGTATGGTAGAGAGTGGTATGGTAGAGAGTGGTATGGTAGAGAGTGGTATGGTAGAGAGTGGTATGGTAGTGAGTGGTATGGTAGAGAGTGGTATGGTAGAGAGTGGTATGGTAGAGAGTGGTATGGTAGAGAGTGGTATGGTAGAGAGTGGGAGCGGAGAGAGTAGGAGGGTAGAGAGTGTGATGGTAGAGAGTGGTATGGTAGTGAGTGGTATGGTAGAGAGTGGTATGGTAGAGAGTGGTATGGTAGTGAGTGGTATGGTAGTGAGTGGTATGGTAGAGAGTGGTATGGTAGTGAGTGGTATGGTAGTGAGTGGTATGGTAGAGAGTGGTATGGTAGTGAGTGGTATGGTAGAGAGTGGTATGGTAGAGAGTGGTATGGTAGAGAGTGGGAGCGGAGAGAGTAGGAGGGTAGAGAGTGTGATGGTAGAGAGTGGTATGGTAGTGAGTGGTATGGTAGAGAGTGGTATGGTAGAGAGTGGTATGGTAGAGAGTGGTATGGTAGAGAGTGGTATGGTAGAGAGTGGTATGGTAGAGAGTGGTATGGTAGAGAGTGGTATGGTAGAGAGTGGTATGGTAGTGAGTGGTATGGTAGAGAGTGGTATGGTAGAGAGTGGTATGGTAGAGAGTGGTATGGTAGAGAGTGGTATGGTAGAGAGTGGTATGGTAGTGAGTGGTATGGTAGTGAGTGGTATGGTAGTGAGTGGTATGGTAGAGAGTGGTATGGTAGTGAGTGGTATGGTAGAGAGTGGTATGGTAGAGAGTGGTATGGTAGAGTGGTATGGTAGAGAGTGGTATGGTAGAGAGTGGTATGGTAGTGAGTGGTATGGTAGTGAGTGGTATGGTAGTGAGTGGTATGGTAGAGAGTGGTATGGTAGAGAGTGGTATGGTAGTGAGTGGTATGGTAGAGAGTGGTATGGTAGTGAGTGGTATGGTAGAGAGTGGTATGGTAGAGAGTGGTATGGTAGAGAGTGGTATGGTAGAGAGTGGTATGGTAGAGAGTGGTATGGTAGTGAGTGGTATGGTAGTGAGTGGTATGGTAGAGAGTGGTATGGTAGAGAGTGGTATGGTAGAGAGTGGTATGGTAGTGAGTGGTATGGTAGTGAGTGGTATGGTAGAGAGTGGTATGGTAGAGAGTGGTATGGTAGAGAGTGGTATGGTAGAGAGTGGTATGGTAGAGAGTGGTATGGTAGAGAGTGGTATGGTAGAGAGTGGTATGGTAGAGAGTGGTATGGTAGAGAGTGGTATGGTAGAGAGTGGTATGGTAGTGAGTGGTATGGTAGAGAGTGGTATGGTAGAGAGTGGTATGGTAGAGAGTGGTATGGTAGAGAGTGGTATGGTAGAGAGTGGTATGGTAGTGAGTGGTATGGTAGTGAGTGGTATGGTAGTGAGTGGTATGGTAGAGAGTGGTATGGTAGAGAGTGGTATGGTAGTGAGTGGTATGGTAGAGAGTGGTATGGTAGTGAGTGGTATGGTAGTGAGTGGTATGGTAGAGAGTGGTATGGTAGAGAGTGGTATGGTAGTGAGTGGTATGGTAGAGAGTGGTATGGTAGAGAGTGGTATGGTAGAGAGTGGTATGGTAGTGAGTGGTATGGTAGAGAGTGGTATGGTAGAGAGTGGTATGGTAGTGAGTGGTATGGTAGTGAGTGGTATGGTAGAGAGTGGTATGGTAGAGAGTGGTATGGTAGAGAGTGGTATGGTAGAGAGTGGTATGGTAGTGAGTGGTATGGTAGTGAGTGGTATGGTAGAGAGTGGTATGGTAGTGAGTGGTATGGTAGAGAGTGGTATGGTAGAGAGTGGTATGGTAGAGAGTGGGAGCGGAGAGAGTAGGAGGGTAGAGAGTGTGATGGTAGAGAGTGGTATGGTAGTGAGTGGTATGGTAGAGAGTGGTATGGTAGAGAGTGGTATGGTGGAGAGTGGTATGGTAGAGAGTGGTATGGTAGAGAGTGGTATGGTAGTGAGTGGTATGGTAGAGAGTGGTATGGTAGAGAGTGGTATGGTAGAGAGTGGTATGGTAGAGAGTGGTATGGTAGAGAGTGGTATGGTAGTGAGTGGTATGGTAGTGAGTGGTATGGTAGTGAGTGGTATGGTAGAGAGTGGTATGGTAAAGAGTGGTATGGTAGTGAGTGGTATGGTAGAGAGTGGTATGGTAGTGAGTGGTATGGTAGTGAGTGGTATGGTAGAGAGTGGTATGGTAGAGAGTGGTATGGTAGTGAGTGGTATGGTAGAGAGTGGTATGGTAGAGAGTGGTATGGTAGAGAGTGGTATGGTAGTGAGTGGTATGGTAGAGAGTGGTATGGTAGAGAGTGGTATGGTAGTGAGTGGTATGGTAGTGAGTGGTATGGTAGAGAGTGGTATGGTAGTGAGTGGTATGGTAGTGAGTGGTATGGTAGAGAGTGGTATGGTAGTGAGTGGTATGGTAGTGAGTGGTATGGTAGTGAGTGGTATGGTAGAGAGTGGTATGGTAGTGAGTGGTATGGTAGAGAGTGGTATGGTAGAGAGTGGTATGGTAGTGAGTGGTATGGTAGAGAGTGGTATGGTAGAGAGTGGTATGGTAGAGAGTGGGAGCGGAGAGAGTAGGAGGGTAGAGAGTGTGATGGTAGAGAGTGGTATGGTAGTGAGTGGTATGGTAGAGAGTGGTATGGTAGAGAGTGGTATGGTAGAGAGTGGTATGGTAGAATGTGGTATGGTAGAGAGTGGTATGGTAGAGAGTGGTATGGTAGAGAGTGGTATGGTAGAGAGTGGTATGGTAGAGAGTGGGAGCGGAGAGAGTAGGAGGGTAGAGAGTGTGATGGTAGAGAGTGGATGTAGAGAAGGATGACAGAGAGTGGGAGGGTAGACAGTGGGAGGGTAGACAGTTGGAGGGTAGAGACTGTGATGGTAGAGATTGGGATGGTAGGGAGTGGGATGATAGAGAGTGTGATGGTAGAGAATCTGATGTAGAGAGTGGATGGTAGATATTGTGATGGTAACGAGTGGGTGATAAAGAATGGGGTGGTAGAGATTGGGGGTGTTAAAGAGTGGGATGGTAGAGTATGGAGTGAAGATGGATAGATAGAGGCCAGCTCAGTGTAGCATATAGTAATAAGTTGAAGAATAAGTTAAACACAATGCAGGTCATTAAGTGCAACCATACATTTTAAATATTCATTTCTATTGAATTGCTTTCTTTTAAAAATAATGTTTACCCCACATCGGGTTTTGGTATCACAATAACATCCATAGAAATTGTAAAAACATCTTTGAAATCCAAGCTACAATGCCTTCAAGGTAAGTGACAGTGTGAGAGTTGAGAATGGCCGCCAGGGCAGCAGTATCCGAAATGAGATGCCCTGGAATGTAACTGTTATTTAAATGAACATGTTGCCGTAAAAAGTCAACGAGGTTAGCATCACGGTGTCCTCAAATTGTTGCTGCCACTGTGGTCATAATAATAATATAGATATTTTTTAAAAAATACATTGCGGTGCACTGTTTGGTTTGAGAACCAGTGACTCGTTAAGGGAAGACAGGTGGGCACTACGTGCGAGCGGGTTGGAGTCAGAGCGGCACTGTTTGGTTTGAGAACCAGCGAAAAGTTATGAGCAGATAAGTGGACACTACAAATGGGCGAGCTGGAGTCAGTTCCCTTAAGTACTTTCAAAACTACAGGAAATTCCCGGAAGCTGCAGATAAAAGATCTCGCAATTGTCTTTAGAATGAGATGTATCGTCAGGGTGTGTGTGTGTGTGTGGGGGGGGGTTGTGTCAGCAAAGCAATTCATACATGAATTGTTACATCTTTTAGAAAAGAACACCACCACCCCCTCCCCCAGCACCACCTCCCAACCCAAAAGGAAGAGATTTTAACCAGCAATCGCAGCAGCCACGACTTCGGCCCAAGTAGGATGTAAAGAAGTGTCAAGTGGTTGAATGGCAAGTCAGCAGGACTCTAACTCGCTTCATAAACACGTCTGACTCGTCGTTTCAAATGCAATTGTGACATTAGCACTTTTATATGTGAATATATGAGTCGCATATGGACAAGTTCAATAATGTACTTTTAAACTAAAACGTGTATGACGTATGTTTATGTCGGAAGATTGCATATATAGTTAGATCATAAAAAAAAATATTTTAAAAAAATTATCCTTTCATTAAAATCGTCACTGTATCTAGGGCCGTGGATGGCAAGCAGTAGCCTAGGATTCAAACTTCCACTGTATCTAGTGCCGTGGATGGCAAGCAGTAGCCTAGGATTCAAACTTCCACTGTATATAGGGCCGTGGATGGCAAGCAGTAGCCTAGGATTCAAACTTCCACTGTATCTAGGGCCGTGGATGGCAAGCAGTAGCCTAGGATTCAAACTTCCACTGTATCTAGGGCCGTGGATGGCAAGCAGTAGCCTAGGATTCTAACTTCCACTGTATCTAGGGCCGTGGATGGCAAGCAGTAGCCTAGGATTCAAACTTCCACTGTATCTAGTGCCGTGGATGGCAAGCAGTTGCCAAGGAAGTGGGAGGCGTAGTGAGTCGTCTCCCCGAACGGCATTTTATTTTTAAATGATTTTTTTTTTTAAATGGCGGCATTTTGTGCACAGTTTTTTCGTGGGGAAAGTGATAAAAAAAAAAGGGGGGGGGGCAAAATTTGTGTCTGGTCAAGTCGGCACCAATCCTAGCTACACCTCTGACCACAAGACTAAAATCCCTCCTCCGCAACAATACAACAAGAAAAACAATGCCAAAACAAGAACGTGTCCGAAAGGAAATGGCCACCAATCGAATAAATGTTACAGAGGAAAACGAAATGTCAAGGGAGAGAATGACCCAAAGAAATAGCTTCTCTTTTTAATCAACATTTAAAAAATAATAATACACAATATATTTAGATAACGAAATCACATTTTTTAAAGGTTTTATTAATACTTGTTAATTTATCATTAAATTTATTTCATAAAAATTATTTAATTAAAGTTATTTCATTAAAATTATACCATTAAAATTGTATCGATTTAAAATAATTTCATTAAAATTATTTCAATTACATTATATCATTTAATTTTATTAAAATTATATCATTAAAATATCATTAAATTTTAATTTACATTTCAATAATATTCCATTTTTTATGTCAATGAAACTCTATTTTTAAAGCTTTAAAATAGATTTACTTAGATCTATAGATTATTTTCCCGAGGTATGTTAGGATATAGCATATTGTTAGCTAGTTAGTACATATCTTTGGGTGGCTCAGAACAGTCAGATTTATACAAATAAAATACTATGCAATCACTACTTTACTTCCTGTTGTCACCTTCAGACCCTTCCCTGTGGAACTATGTACAGTATTATCAAAACACGTCGATTCGTCATTTGGCACAAAATAATCAGCCGAGGGCCGCAAGGTGGACAGCTCTCAAATAGAAAATCTAATTTATTAAACCCCCCCCCCACCCATTTTTTTGTATTTATAATATTAACGATCAAGGGGATGGTACCCTGATCTCCCCCCCCCCCCCCCCCCCCCATTAATCCGTACTATATATCATCAGATAAAACTACTATGAACTGTTGTAACTTTAAGTGTACAAGAATGTGAAAAAATATTGAATGTGTGATAATAGTACAGGTGCAGAGATGTGTGCTACAGTACAGTGGCAGAGATGTGTGTTACAGTACAGTGGCAGAGATGTGTGTTACAGTACAGTGGCAGAGATGTGTGTGTTAAAGGAAAGTGGCAGAGATGTGTGTTACAGTACAGTGGCAGAGATGTGTGTTACAGTACAGTGGCAGAGATGTGTGTTACAGTACAGTGGCAGAGATGTGTGTTACAGTACAGTGGCAGAGATGTGTGTTACAGTACATTGGCAGAGATGTGTGTTACAGTACAGTGGCAGAGATGTGTGTTACAGTACAGTGGCAGAGATGTGTGTTACAGTACAGTGGCAGAGATGTGTGTTACAGTACAGTGGCAGAGATGTGTGTTACAGTACAGTGGCAGAGATGTGTGTGTTAAAGGACAGTGGCAGAGATGTGTGTTACAGTACAGTAGCAGAGATGTGTGTTACAGTACAGTGGCATAGATGTGTATTACAGTACAGTGGCAGAAAGCTAATGAGCTGCTACAAGGGGAGGACACCCTATCGTAACAACAACATTAACATAACAAAGCCCTGATGCCTCCCCCCCCCCTGTCAAGATAGCCCCACCAGCGTAGCACCGCCATTATTTTACCTGTTGAGCTGATAAGGAAAGAGGACCATCTCGGCCAATTAACATTAATTATAGAGCCGTCTACCTGCGTACAAATTATAAGCGTTTTAATTTAACATTAAATATTTCTGTACTAATCCCATATCTTGTACATTTTCATCTTATTGGAACATGAAATATTGGGTGCAATCACGATAAGCGCCCCAGGGCGCCCCCATCCAATACACCCCACTTAAGACTGTCTATCTAACGCCTACTAAAACATAAAAATAATAAATCTGTTTATGAGCACAAATGAAACGTGAGTGGAAAGGCGGCCGGAAAAAAGGAGTATCCTAAACAAACGAGTATCCTAAGAAAACGAGTATCCTAAAGAAACGAGTATCCTAAGAAAGCGAGTATCTAAACAAACGATTATCCTAAGAAAACGAGTATCCTTAAACAAACGAGTATCATAAAGCTTTAAGATTGTGAAGCACAGCAACCACATGACTGTACTAGAACATACGTCACATAGCAACCACGTGACTGTAATGGAACATACGTCACATAGCAACCACGTGACTGTAATGGAACATACGTCATATAGCAACCACGTGATTGTACTGGAACATACGTCATATAGCAACCACGTGACAGTAATGGAAAACACGTCATATAGCAACCACGTGACTGTACTGGAACATACGTCATTTTTATACCAATACACTTATTCCAGTTGTGCTCCCATTGTTTGACGTCCATGTAATCACAATCAAGATGTCCATGTAATCACAATCAAGATGTCCATGTAATCACAATCAAGATGTCCATGTAATCACAATCAAGATGTCCATGTAATCACAATCAGGGTGTCCATGTAATCACAATCAAGATGTCCATGTAATCACAATCAGGGTGTCCATGTAATCAAAATCAAGATGTCCATGTAATCACAATCAGGGTGTCCATGTAATCAAAATCAAGATGTCCATGTAATCACAATCAGGGTGTCCATGTAATCAAAATCAAGATGTCAATGTAATCACAATCAGGGTGTCCATGTAATCAAAGTCAAGATGTCCATGTAATCACAATCAGGGTGTCCATGTAATCAAAATCGAGATGTCCATGTAATCACAATCAGGGTGTCCATGTAATCACAATCAGGGTGTCCATGTAATCACAATCAGGGTGTCCATGTAATCAAAATCAAGATGTCCATGTAATCACAATCAGGGTGTCCATGTAGTCAAAATCAAGATGTCCATGTAATGATGATGTAATGACACTTAAGAAGGAGATGAAGTGACCTTAAAAAAGGCGATTGATGATGATCAGACGGCGACATATATACGACATGTTACATTGACATAATCATCTCCAGTTCTAAGAACCAATAGTTCATTTAAAGACCTTCGGCTTCATTTTAGTTGACTGGAGATTATTCTTAGCGGTAAGACTGTTGTCAATGTCACTCCATAACTGATGTCAATGTCATTCAAAGACTGATGTCAATGTCACTCCATGACTGATGTCAATGTCAGTCAAAGACGGATGTCAATGTCACTCCATTTCACTCCAAGACTGATGTCAATGTCACTCTAATAATGATGTCAATGTGACTCCAAGACTGATTTCAATGTCACTCCATGACTGATGTCAATGTGACTCCAAGACTGATGTCAATGTCTTTCCATGACTGATGTCAATGTGACTCCAAGACTGATGTCAATGTCACTCTAATAATGATGTCAATGTGACTCCAAGACTGATTTCAATGTCACTCCATGACTGATGTCAATGTTACTCCATGACTGATGTCAATTTCACTCCATGACCGATGTCAATGTCAGTCCAAGACTGATGTCAATGTCAGTCCAAGACTGCAAGGCTACAGATCACTGAGAGTCAAGCTTGTGGCCGTGTCATATATTAATATTTACCGTAGTCACCGCCCTCATGTCTATAACACACGATGGTGTGTGCACCGTAGACTACTAAGCTATAAGATAAGATAATATAAGATGAGATGAGATAAGATAAGATGAGATAAGACAAGATTCTTTTATTGATCCAAATAAATGGAAATGTTGTTTTTTTTATTACATTGTAGATGTTCAGTTTTAGCACATCAATAAATGGACATTTAAATATTGACTTTAAATTGGGATCCTTTAGATTTGAAAACCACTGGTCGGGCACGCTGGTCAATTCTTACTTTTTAATATCTTTCGGTGCTAACTTTAAGAGGAAGAATTCACCCTGATCGATATCTGTGATGGATTGGGTGGGATGTGATCTTATGTATCTGTGATGAATTGGGTGGGATGTGATCTTAGGTATCTGTGATGAATTGGGTGGGATGTGATCTTAGGTATCTGTGATGGATTGGGTGGGATGTGATCTTAGGTATCTGTGATGAATTGGGTGGGATGTGATCTTAGGTATCTGGGATGAATGGGTGGGATGTGATCTTAGGTATATGTGATAAATGGGTGGGATGTGATCTTAGGTATCTGTGATGAAGTGGGTGGGATGTGATCTTAGGTATCTGTGATGAAGTGGGTGGGATGTGATCTTAGGTACCTGTGATGAAGTGGGTGGGATGTAATCTTAGATATCTGTGATGAAGAGGGTGGGTGGGTGCATCATCCAAAATATTTTTTAGTTTTACAATAGCATTTTCCTTAAATATTTCCTCAAGTGAAAGATGTTTAGTTTGTGTGATGTTTAGTTTGTGTGATGTTTAGTGTGTGTGATGTTTAGTTTGTGATGTTTAATTAACACACCAGAAGGCAATACCCGGTACTAAATTTAATGGGCTTCCAATTGGGTGTCTCCAATTGTTGCCCACCTTGGACTACTTATCTATAAAGCTATTTACCCGACCCTGTCTGCTGTTCCCTAAATAGTTTCATAGCAGATATAATTAATGAACTTGCTCTGCACTCAAAAAAGTTATTTGTGTAAGAGCCTTATATGTGTATTTGGCCTTTGTGTGCATTAGACGTAATATGTATATATTGGGCCTTGTGTGTACAAGATCAGGGCGCCATGTTGAATTCAATATGGCTTCAAAAAAGAACATGATCACACTATACACATCATGTGCCTAGTGTTACACATCATATGCCTAGTGTTTGATTATGACGAGAATTAGAGCTGAAATCTGCAGGGCTTCAACGTGTGCTGACAAAACCAACTATCTCATTGTGTCTTCCTGGTAAACATACGTACGTTTTTATCGTCTGCCAACCTGCTCGCTCGATTGACCTGCACCCGAAATGTCTGAGGTCTACAAACTGAACAAAATGATATATTATGTGGTTTCTAAAAGACAGAATAGATGACATGGTTAACAGATGACACAATAGGTGACATTGTTAGCAGAAGCCACAATAGGTGACAGTGCTAGCAGAAGACACAATAGGTGACACTGTTAGCATAAGACACAATAGGTGACATTGTTAGCAGAAGACACAATAGGTGACACTGTTAGCAGAAGCCACAATAGGTGACAGTGCTAGCAGAAGACACAATAGGTGACACTGTTAGCACAAGACACAATAGATGACAGTGCTAGCAGAAGACACAATAGATGACAGTGCTAGCAGAAGACACAATAGGTGACACTGTTAGCATAAGACACAATATGTGACATTGTTAGCATAAGACACAATATGTGACATTGTTAGCAGAAGACACAATAGGTGACAGTGCTAGCAGAAGACACAATAGGTGACATTGTTAGCAGAAGACACAAAAACGAGGGACTCTAGTAAAGATCAGCTATTTATAACACGTTTTCCATGCAACCTATTAAAAAAATACAAAGAAATTTGTCAATGTTTCAATTATTCAGTGTCAGAACATTGTGTCCTAACCATTGTGCCCTAACCATTGTACCCTAACCATTGTGCCCTAACCATTGTGCCCTAACCATTGTGCCCTAACCATCGTGCCCTAAACATTGTGCCCTAACCATTGTGCCATAACCATTGTGCCCTAACCATTGTGTCCTAACCATTGTGCCCTAACAATTGTGCCCTAACCATTGTGAATCGTAGAACCTGAGATTGATACGTATCTGAAGATCGTAGGGTGGGATGTGATCTTAGGTATCTGTGATGAATTGGGTGGGATGGCATCTTAGGTATCTGTGATGAATTGGCTGGGATGTCATCTTAGGTATCTGGGATGAATTGGGTGGGATGTCATCTTAGGTATCTGTGATGAATTGGGTGGGATGGCATCTTAGGTATCTGGGATGAATTGGGTGGGATGTCATCTTAGGTATCTGGGATGAATTGGGTGGGATGTGATCTTAGGTATCTGTGATGAATTGGGTGGGATGTGATCTTAGGTATCTGGGATGAATTGGGTGGGATGTAATCTTAGGTATCTGTGATGAATTGGGTGGGATGTAATCTTAGGTATCTGGGATGAATTGAGTGGGATGTGATCTTAGGTATCTGTGATGAATTGGGTGGGATGTGATCTTAGGTATCTGGGATGAATTGGGTGGGATGTGATCTTAGGTATCTGTGATGAAGTGGGTGGGATGTAATCTTAGGTATCTGGGATGAATTGAGTGGGATGTGATCTTAGGTATCTGTGACGTATTGGGTGGGATGTGATCTTAGGTATCTGGGATGAATTGGGTGGGATGTGATCTTAGGTATCTGTGACGTATTGGGTGGGATGTGATCTTAGGTATCTGTGATGAATTGGGTGGGATGTAATCTTAGGTATCTGGGATGAATTGGGTGGGATGGCATCTTAGGTATCTGGGATGAATTGGGTGGGATGGCATCTTAGGTATCTGGGATGAAGAGGTTGTTGCCTGTGGCTTTGATTCTCTGCCATTAATACTATAGACTGTAAAATAAGCCACTGTACTTTGGTTGGACTGAAAGGACTACGATATCCCAATAATTTTGTTGAACACATTGATAATTACACATGATAAGCATCGAATCACTCACTATTTAATTGTAAATACTGTAAGACTGTCAAAGCCTTTTTTTTATTTTGAAGAGAGTAGCTTGAGGAATGAAACTATATTTTTTAATGGAAATGCGAATACATTAATAATGTGTCGTAGGCATTATAAAATATAATTTTTTTAAACTGTAACAGATGAGCATCTTAGAATGTTAAATTCACACATGAGTGATGTCATACGATGGAACAGTAGGTCCGAACTACTTGAGCATATCCCCCCCCCCCCCACACACACACACACACACAGACAAATCATAAAACATCAACCAATGAAGAAATAAAGGGACAGTTTTAGCAGAGAGCAAAGGTCAGCATGTCCACAAATATTGTCATTAATTAACAGGCACCTGCCATGACATTAAACATACAACGCTGAGAACAAAGGTTCCCAAACTTTCCGTGACCCCAGTTTATTAAAGCGAAGGTTCCCAAACTTTCCGTGACCCCAGTTTATTGAAGCAAAGATAGCCGCGGCACTTATACGATTTTATCAATGGCTTTTGCTTGAGGTAAAGGGAAAACAATTAAAAATTGATTTTCAATATGATTCATTATAACTTTAACTTATGACATCTTTAATACCTTGACTGAATTAGTAACTCGTTAACAAGCCTCAAAAGTCACAGCCGAGTTATTTATTATTAATTTTTTAAAAATTTTTTTAAACGGTGACTCATTGAAAATTCATTTTCACTTAGACAAGTAAATCAAATGGGATTATGGTGATATTACGATGATACTATTCAAACTTTAAGAATTAGGTTAAAATTGAAATGTGCCTTAAAATTATTTTTAGTTTTAGTTTTCGGTGTCAGCCGGCGACAGCACAGGAGACAGTTCGCAATCCAAATTCGTAATCTCAAGTCGCAACCCATTGGGTTGGCAACCCGGAGCTTAAACGACACAGTACCGGAGTCAAAGTGCGAAAAAATTTGATTTGATGGAAACCAGACGGAGAAGTGGAGTGCGGCGTTCAAGAGGATGACAGTAGCTGCAGTAGAGAATGGCATATCGACAGAGTCGCTCCTCTTACAGCCGAGATCGATAATCAGTAGGATAGGGATCCAACCGTGGGGCTCAAATCTCTTTGTGGCGACGGTAAGAGGATTACTTGATTAATGAATATTTAAGGCCTTACTTCATCAAGTCATTTCTCTAGACTACGGTCTCTGCCAGGACCAAAGGGGTGGGGGAGGGGCAATTAATTGGAGGGCGCTAGAAGTGGCCAGTTGGACAGTGTAACAGGGATGCAAGGCACACTTATGGCCGTCACCGGGGGGCTGAGCATATGAGAACTATCCGACAGTCAGACGTGGGATTTCTCGGGCCAATCAATACATAATGTGGTTATAATGCTACAAGGTCAGGCCCGTAATGGTGATCAGGCCCGTAATGGTGGTCAGGCCCGTAATGGTTGTCAAGCCCGTAATGGTGGTCAGGCCCGTAATGGTGGTCAGGCCGGTAATGGTGATCAGGCTGGTAATGGTCGTCAGGCCTGTAATGGTGGTTATGAAGTGCCGGCCTGAGGCCACTGCAACCTATGCGGCCGCAGTGGGCCCCGCACTTTATTTTCTAATACAAAATCTTAATTTTCACTTATTATCCTTATCCCTACCCAGACTGGGCCCCGCGCAACCCGTTACGCATAGGGCCCCGCAATTGTTAGGGCCGGCCCTGGTGGTAAGGCTTGTAATGGTCGTCAGGCCCGCAATAATGGTCAATTCGTGGTATGGTCCATTTCAACGGCGGTGTGGTAAGAAAATGTTAACGTTAAAAATACAAATATACCGCTCAAGATCTGGGAGGGGGTGAGACAGTAGGAAGGAGGACTTATGTAAACCTTGTGGATGTTTGAACTATTTATCACGTTACTCCACATTTATCCTGAATGTGGCATCAGACTTCTATAAACAAGCGTTTGCCAAGTGGTCAAATATATTTCCACAGTCACCGTGTTTCAGAAAAACGTGTCGATCCTGTAGTTTGAGGTTTGTTTTCCTCGATAAGGTTCTGGGCCGGCAGCTAGCGTTAGCGCACGTCTCACCTGGTTGGTAGTCATTGACGTCATTTTAGTTGCCCAATCTTTTAACTTCCGAGCATTTTATTAGTTGATTTGATACTTATTTTAATTGTACTAGGTATAACTCGCCAAACAATGGCGGCGGCAATGCGTGAACTTCCCTTCCACTGAAGTAACTTCACTTCCACTGAAGTAACTTCCATTCCACTGAAGTAACTTCACTTCCACTGAAGTAACTTCCCTTCCACTGAAGTAACTTCCCTTCCACTAAAGTAACTTCCCTTCCACTGAGGTAACTTCCCTTCCACTGAAGTAACTTGACAACAAATGCACTCAAGTAACGCGCTTTATAAAAATCTCAAATACTGCTACCCCCCATCCTCCCCTTCCATGTAGGCCACCACACACGGCTTTCACGCCCCTGAACAATATTAATATTCTAATGTCACACCTCCTTTTCCACCGCAGATTTATTACACCACATTTTAAATGAGACAATTTCCGTATGTGCCCCACCCCATAAGGTATTGAGGTGGGACAAATGCCCCCACACGCCCCAAACGCACTTGCGGTATTTTGAAGAATCTCATTTAGAGCAGTTCTCGGGAATCTCATTTAGAGCAGTTCTCGGGAATCTCATTTAGAGCAGTTCTCGGGAATCTCATTTAGAGCAGTTCTCGGGAATCTCATTTAGAGCAGTTCTCGGGAATCTCATTTAGAGCAGTTCTCGGGAATCTCATTTAGAGCAGTTCTCGGGAATCTCATTTAGAGCAGTTCTCGGGAATTTTATTGTGCCCGCTATTGAATAAACTCCAGTGTTGCTTTCAGAGAATTTGATCGGGGGGGGGGGGGGCGTGTATTTCAGGAGTTGGTAAAGGGGAGGGGGGCAGTGCATCTATAAACGCCAAAGGTAGGCATTATGACAAACATCGCCAGCGTTGAATCCGACGCCAACATAAACTGAATTCATCCAGTTTTGGCACCCTGGGTGAAATGTATTAATTTGGTTCCCAACTGTTCACCCTTCACCCTTGGGTTTTTTCATTTGGTCTCATCTGTTCGCCCTTCACCCTGGGGTTATACATTTGGTCCCATCTTATTTTCGCCCTTGATTCTATCAATGCAAAATACAGAGTACAGCTTTTCGTACAAAATTAAATTGAAATTTTATTTTTGTCAATTAAGAAAATCATTAGATTACTTAACATCTACAAGTTTTTTTGTATGGATACAGAGGTGTCAGTAATGTCACTTTGATCTTGGGTGGAAGGGGGGGAGGTGAACTCTTTTCCGTATATTGAAGGGCGGCATTTTCGGCCAAATGCAGAGATTTTTCCTGTAAAAAATGGAGTGGGGTGGGAAGCTTGACCTGCTCCCGGTGGCACTAACCTTAGCTACGCCATGGACATGTGGCACCTCTGTTAGAATTCGTCCATCTACTTCAAGACATATTTATTGTCAAAATCTCTAGAACGTCGTAAAACGAAAAGAGGTTTTACAACTTCGTATACGATACCAATCTAGAATGGTTTATTTACTAATCTAGAATGGTTTAATTTACTAATCTAGGGTGGTTTAATTTAATAATTTATGTTGGTTTAATTTACTAATCTATAATGGTTTAATTTACTAATCTAGATTGGTTTAATTTACTAATCTAGAATGATTTAATTTACTAATCTAGAATGGTTTAATTTACTTATCTAGGGTGGTTTAAGTTACTAATCTAGAATGGTTTAATTTACTGATCTAGAATGGTTTAATTTACTAATCTAGAATGGTTTATTTTTAGATTAATGCTTGCTAATTGGGAGGGTGTATTATTATTTGTTTATTTATCTGATATTATAAAGAGAAGCGCAGAAGTGAGATCAATATTGGCTTCTCCGTGCATTTTAAGTGTCTTTTTATTTTATAGTATCCAGAAAACTATGTCACGAAAGTAAAAAATGTCTAGACAATAAAAACGAGTTCGATATTAAAATAATAGATAACATAGTATGAGAAAATAACTAGAGCACCCTTAGTATGAGAACATGACCAGAGCACCATTAGTATGAGCAGAGGCGTAGCGAGGGGGGGCAAGGGGGGAATCATGCCCCAGACGCTACTCACAAAGGGGCGCCAAATGGTATATTTTACATATAATATTTTATGGTTTTCGAAAAACGGGGGGGCGCTAAAAATGTATTGTGCCTCGGGCGCGAGTTAAGCTTGCTACGCCACTGAGTATGTGAGCATGACCGGAGCACCATTAGTCTGAGAACATAGCCAGATTCCATTAGTATGAGAACATGACCGGAGCACCATTAGTATGTGCACGATAATTCTTATTTTAAAAAAAAAAACACTCATGGAATCAACTCAATTTAAAATAATGCCGTAATAATTACATAAAGATGCTAATTTTAGCCCGGTCCTATTTTAAAAATTGATCGCATTTTTATTAATAAATAGAAAATGTTTAATCAGCTCGTCAATGTTTGATAATTAAGATAAGATTCAATTCCTTTAATTGTCCAAATTTGAGACTGACCGAAAGCGGTGTTCTCATTTCGGCCGAAACCGAAACTATGCCAAAAGTTCACGAACCCAAAAGCTTAACGAGACTTTCGGCAAAAAAGCGAAGCCGAAACCAAAATATTTAGAAATTGTTCACGCATACAATCTGAATACAATGAACAATAGAAAGAGAAAGTATCAATGTTTAAATTCTTTTTTTTTTTAAAATGAGATCATCGTGATTATTAATAAATAAACATTTAATGAATACTTTGGATTTTAACATTTTAATTTAAAAGTAATTTATATTTATTACAAATGTTTTTTTAAAGTAGTATGGTAAGAGAAAAATTGGACCGGGGGGGGGGGGGGGGCAAAATTCATGCAAAATAGACCCTTTGCTTTTTTAATATAATTACAACCTAGAACATATACCTGCAATAATTATTGTGGCTCTAATAGAGCCAAGTGTCACCTAAATATTAGTAATTAAGGCTATACAAATATATCTGCACAATGTTTAGCGGTTATCGTCATACTAATGCTTTGTGTCTTCATAAATACCTGGCAAGATATTGCTGTATTAATATTTAGCCTAGTACCAACACGTTTTTCTTTCCGTGCTGGTGACGTCATTATTTCGTTTGGCGAACAAACCCTCTCACCCCCTTTGGTGGTTAATTCTCTTTTTTAAACCTGGTCTCTTGAAATTGTTGTTATGATGGGTCTCGACGTAGAATAGCAAAAGGCATCTAAATTGGTAGCCAAAATCATAAAAGTAACAAGGTCTGCAGTAAGCTTACAGCATAATTATACACGAACCCTTGATACAAGCACACTATGGCAATGTTTATCAGCATGATAATGATAAAGTTCAAGAAATGAATCAATTGAAGAAGCCTAAGTTTCTTTAATTTAAAATAAATAAATAATAATAATAATGGAAATATGGCCATTCCTTAGGATTATTCAATATTATTCACCTTTGTCTATGACAACATTGATGAGCATGATAATGATAAATCCAAACGAATATCACGAATGAATGAAGTGAAAAAACCTATTGTTCCAAATTTTATTTTTGAAAAAAATTTAAAAACAAATATATGATATAAATAGTAGCATTCCATTAGTTTTTCTTCCACTAAACTGTTTATATTTGTTTAGGCCTAATTAATTTTTTTTTTTTTGGAAACAAGGGACAAGTAGGTCATCATGCAGCTGTGAGATATTTTCGCAGAGAATCTGTCATATAACAGACGATGACAACAAGATGTCAAGCAATAATGAATATCGTATTGCTGGTCTAGAGACAGACTGACAGTTTGATTTCTGGTAGATGACCGAAAACCTCATTCAATTTCGGCCAGATGTCAGAAAGTCTTAATCACATTCGTCCGAAACCGAAAATAAAACGAAAGTTAACTTTTCTGTTTCAGCCGAAACCAAAACTAGGCCGAAAGTTGTCAAATGGCAACTTTCGGCGCCGAAACCGAAATTCGGTCGGTCTCTAGTCCAAATTAATGAAAATTTGCTTTAGTTACCTTGTGCATATTCATTTTGAGCACATGGATAAATATTTTAACAATAACTATTTCAAAATATTAGAATTATAAGAATTTGTTTTATGTTACTGGGAAGGTGGGTTTAATCAAAAAAGATTTCAAATATTTGGAATCGAATACTACATCTAGATTTGCCTTAAATATTTGTATCATCAGACATATCGACCGCTCGATAGTTTTTTTGAACTATTTTACACCAATCTTAATCGTTGCCATTTAGGCCTACCATTTAGTGTTCTTTTTAAAACGTTTGGAAATAATAAATTTAGTTTTTTTTTTGTTTTTTTATAGGCCTATACTTTTATTTTATTGTTTTACTAATTGCCTCGGTAGAGGGGGGGGGGCACTTGACTAATTCTGGAGAGATGCCTGAAAGAAAAACGAATGAACTCACCATTACGCCATATATACCAAGAGAATTAGGCGCATATATCAATAGCTCCAATAGAACATTTGGAATTAAAGTAGCCTTAGATTGTCTCCCTTACAAATAGAAGAGAAAAAAAAAGGGGGAAAAGGGGGGGGGGGCGGTGCGGGAATTTTGGGGTAATAGCTTAGAGAGATCCCCGACCCCTGATTTAAAAGAATAGTTGATATAAATCGTGTTTGAAATGGGGTGGGATTGTGTGCTAATAGTGAGGTGGGATTGTGTGCTAATAGTGAGGTGGGGTTGTGTGCTAATAGTGAGGTGGGATATTGTGCAAATATTGAGGTGGGATTGTGTGCTAATATTGAGGTGGGATTGCGTGCTGATAGTGAGGTGGGATTGTGTGCTGATATTGAGGTGGGATTGTGTGCTAATATTGAGGTGGGATTGTATGTTAATATTGAGGTAGGATTGTGTGCTAATATTGAGGTGGGGTTGCGTGCTAATATTGAGGTGGGATTGTGTTCTAATATTGAGGTGGGATTGTGTTCTAATATTGAGGTGGGAATGTCTGGTAATATTGAGGTGGGATTGCGTGCTAATATTGAGGTGGGATTGTGTGCTAATATTGAGGTGGGATTGTGTGCTAATAGTGAGGTGGGATTGTGTGCTAATAGTAGCATTGAGATTTTTGGATAGAGAGTTGTTCTGAAAGGGTCGATGACACATGAAGAACCATCATCAGACCTAAAGATGTCAGTAATGAATTGAGCCATTATCTTGTGTACGTGCCTGGAAACATGTGAGAACAGGATACACGCCTGCCAAGATATGAGGAGCATGATGGGAAATGTTTCAAGAAAATGTCTCCTCTAGTGAAGAATTGATTGCGTGGTTTTGGCGTCTGCTAAAAATTTGGGTTCGGAAAGGAAAGTTTCCTGGCATATGGAGAACGTTTTGTTTTTAAATGTAGAAATGTCTTAATGACCTTGAACTCTCAGTTTACTTTGTTCATAGGGTTCTTGGTGTTTTCTTTAATGACGTCACATGTTTACAACAAAAAAAAAAGGAAATTTAACTTATTAATGTCAAGGTCATTTAAAGCTGGTGTATGACAGATGTCGTCAGCATAAACATCGGGCATGTACAGGTACAGTTTTAAGGGTATTTCACCCCCACCCATAAGGTATTGAGGAGGGAGAAATACCCCTAAACATAAGATATTGAGGTCGGAGAAATGCCCCAAAGAGGTAGTAAGGTCGGAGAAATGCTCCCAAGAGGTATTGGGTGAGGGAGAAATGCCGACACACGTAATGTTCTTAGGAGGGAGAAATTCCGTCACACATAAGGTTCTTAGGAGGGAGAAATGCCGACACACATAAGGCTCTTAGGAGGGAGAAATGCCGACAAACATAAGGTGCTTAGGAGGGAGAAATGCCGACACACATAAGGTTCTTAAGAGGGAGAAATGCCGACACACATAAGGTTCTTGGGAGCGAGAAATGCCGACACACATAAGGTTCTTAGGAGGGAGATCTGTTTGATCGATGTGTTGAGTGGTGGAAATGGGTGGGGGAGGGGGATTTATCTAGGAATCACAATGATTTATTATTATTACACTGACATTACCTGGCTGTCCCTGATAATACCTGGCTGTCCCTGATAATACCTGGCTGTCCCTGACATTACCTGGCTGTCCCTGACATTACCTGGCTGTCCCCGATATTACCTGGCTGTCCCCGATATTACCTGGCTGTCCCCGATATTACCTGGCTTTCACTGACATTACCTAGCTGTCCCCGATATTACCTGCGGGCTGTCCCCGATATTACCTGGCTGTCCCCGATATTACCTGGCTGTCCCCGATATTACCTGACTGTCCCCGATATTACCTGGCTGTCACTGACATTACCTAGCTGTCCCCGATATTACCTGGCTGTCCCCGCTATTACCTGGCTGTCCCCGATATTACCTGGCTGTCCCCGATATTACCTGGCTGTCCCCGATATTACCTGGCTGTCACTGATTCTCATACAAGTGATCGAAGAGATACATGTAGTTTTGTTTAAAAGTTGGACGATATACACACACACACACACATATACCCCGATTTTTTTGTTCAAAAGATCATTTGCAACAAATTATTAGGGGGGGGGGGGGGGGAGTAAGAGTTGAGATGAATGTATACTGTAAGTTCTAGAACTTTAAACAAGTGCATTTTTTGATTATAAATACAAGTATTATATCTCAAAACAGTTGTCATTATAAGCTACGGTTCAACTATTGAAAATATGATTGTCATATTTACTGTCCGGACCCTCTAGTACAGTGGTTCTCAACCTTCCTAATGCCGCGACCCTTTAACACAGTTACTCATGTTGTGGTGACCCCCAGACATGCTAGTCATAAAAATGTGTTTTCCGATGGTCTTAGGCGACGCCTGTGTAAGGGTCGTTCGACCCCCAAATGGGTCGCGACCCCCACAGGTTGAGAACCGCTGCTCTAGTACAATGTAGCGAGGAAGCAGTGATGCTTACAATGAGGGTGACGGTGCCCAGAACTAAATCATGTATTCTTTCACCGGGGATCATCTTATGTATCACTGTAACTGTACGATGGTTAGACACATCTGCTGTTTCTGCCAGAACTAAATCATGTATTCTTTCACCGGGATCATCTTATGTATCACTGTAACTGTACGATGGTTAGACACATCTGCTGTTTCTGCTATATCTGCTGTATATGCTGTTTCTGTTGTATACGGTGTTTATACTGTATATGCTGCATCTGGTGTATCTGCTGTTTATGTAAGACAACATTGGCCAACTGAAGACAGAATAAACTACTTTGTTTGACAGCCAAAGAAACTCCTGGGTCGGATGCTACGGTCAGCCAACATAAGATGATCCGGGAATTAAGCCAAACACATGACAACACGCTACGTCTTATCAGGGATTTGGAGAGTATGTTTTGTGTGACAGTTGTCTTACACAACCCTGACATCAAGCCAACCCTGCTGGGTTGTGTTTCACGTAGTCAATAGAGGTTTGGTTGGTTCTGGTTGTTGTTTGGCGAGTTGGAAATGGTTCCTATTTTAAAATGTTCAAATTTTTTTTAAAGTTATGACATAAAAGGGCAACTCGTATTGATCTATGGGATTAGTAAAGACGCTTTTGGTGACTCTAACATTTGAAAAGGCTTAGCCAATTAGAGGTCAAAGTTCAACGGGAATAGTGGGGAATTTTTATTATTAACTTATTAATATTTGATAAGCGGATGATGTGGGAGGGCTGTATGACAGAAGGTGTGTGAGGAATGTATGACAGATAACATGTGAGGGGTGTATGATGATGTGTGAGGGATGCATAACAGATGGTGTGTGAGAGATGTTTGAAAGGTGATGTGTGAGGATGTATGACAAGGGATGTGTGAGGGATGTAAGAAAGATGCTGTGTGAAGATATATGATATATGGTGTGTAAGGGCTGATGATTTATGACAGATGGTATGTGAGGGATGTATGACAGATGGCATGTGAGGAATGTATGACAGATAACATGTGAGGGGTGTATGACAGATGTGAAGCTTGTATGACGCCCAGTGTATTAGGGGGTTACGACAGATTTGGTGATGCACGACCTTCTCCTATCAGTTTATGTTCGTGTGTTATGTGTTGTACACAGACATACAGCTCATATAAGGGTAACATAACGATTGTTCTGCACGACCTTCTCCTATCAGTTTATGTTCGTGTGTTATGTGTTGTACACAGACATACAGCTCATATAAGGGTAACATAACGATTGTTCTGCATGTGCCACCGAATGCTGGTTGAAACACGAATCACTCAACCGTGGAGCTTAAACGTACACATATGAGGCGGACAAATTGTTTACCTGACAACCGGATTGATGTACTTATCAGCGAATGTGAATCTCGCTAAAACTACACTTCCACACAGACCAAACTATAATACACACTGTATAGTACAGGAGGAAAACTTCTAATACACATGTCTCTCTTACACTTACACGGTATAATACAGGAGTCAAAATTGTGATACACATGTATCTCTTACTCTTACACTTACACTGTATAATACAAGAGTCAAACTTGTGATACACATGTATCTCTTCCACTCAGTGGACTACAAATTATAAATAAGTACGTGGCCATTATCTGGTGAGCCAAAAAATGACTTAATTAAAGAAACCAGAGAGGTAGCCATCGGGTGTTCGGACCTTGATATCCCAGGTTAATATTGCACCTGACAGCAGACGAGACAACGTTACACACTTTTGCTAGTTGGCTGGGGTGTGGGGGGGGGGTGTGGTGGAGAGGGGAGGAATTTCGGGAAATCTGATAGCGGCCCCATGTTGCGACATTCAGAGGAACTGAGGCACGGCGAGACAGAGAAGACGACATCTCTCACGTAGAGGACCAGACATCACATAGAGGACCAGGCATCACTTAGAGGACCAGGCATCACATAGAGGACCAGACATCACATAGAGGACCAGACATCACATAGAGGACCAGACATCCCATAGAAGACCAGGCATCACATAGAGGACCATGCATCACATAGAGGACCAGACATCACTTAGAGGACCATGCATCACATAGAGGACCAGGCATCACTTAGAGGACCATGCATCACATAGAGGACCAGGCATCAAATAGAGGACCAGGCTTCACTTAGAGGACCAGGCAACACATAGAGGACCAGACATCACATAGAGGACCAGACATCGCATAGAGGACCAGGCATCACTTAGAGGACCAGACATCACTTAGAGGACCAGGCATCACATAGAGGACCAGGCTTCACTTAGAGGACCAGGCAACACATAGAGGACCAGACATCACATGGAGGACCAGACATCACATAGAGGACCAGGCATCACTTAGAGGACCAGGCATCACTTAGAGGACCAGGCATCACATAGAGGACCAGGCTTCACTTAGAGGACCAGGCTTCACTTAGAGGACCAGGCAACACATAGAGGACCAGACATCACATAGAGGACCAGACATCGCATAGAGAACCAGACATCACATGGAGGACCAGACATCACATGGAGGACCAGACATCACATAGAGAACCAGACATTTGTGGTGATATCAACACGCGGCCCCCTAAGTGTGTGCGCTGGGGAGCGACCTGCGCATTTAGTATCCCCAACCTAACCCCATATTCTCCGTTTTTTAATTCTTATAGTTTAGATATCTATGCATTCGATGTTGTTGTCCTTATAGTTTCAATATCTATGCATTCGATGTTGTTAACGTCGCAAGTCTAGTGTCGATGCTCCCGTGTCTGCTACACCTCAAAGATGGATCACGTCTAGAGCTTTCGTGCCTGTATGGGTGCAGACATAGTGACTTTGTGGCCTTTTAATCATTATCACTTTATTTCCAAGGCCCAGCACCCATCTACAACTAACCACTTACATCTTAAATTATCTTTCCCTGGGTGAGCCTCGTGTTGCTGACCGTGAATAGAACTCACATCTATTTATAGCATGAAATTAATCTGTTCACGTCCTAAGTATTTCTGAAGTTATTACAAAATTCTTTTTTTTAATGTATCTGCTTCATTATATTATATTCAGGTATAAAAGTCTTTTGTCGCATATGTCGCTTGATGAAACCAGTCAAGTAGATTATCATAACTTATTTATAAAAGTGGACTATCAGCTACTTACTGTAGGATCAGTACATACTCTTGCATCACTTACACAGTCTGCCAATTACTTACTCTGGCATCACTTACATACTCTAGCATCCCTTACATACTCTAACATCACTTTCATTATCTAACTTCACTTTATTCCAACACCACTTACATACTGTAACACCACTTACATACTGTGGCACACTAACAAATTACACTAACCACTTCTCAGATAAAAGCACTTCATCTTTTAGACCTTGATTAAGACTAAACCACATACCTACCATTCACCATCCCTACCAATCAACTTCACTACCTTGCACCTCGCTACCCTTCACCATCCCTACCATTCACCCTCCTTACCATCCCCCATCCCCCACCGTTCACCTGTCCCAAACATTCCCCCCTCCAAAACCTTCCTCCTCCCTACCATTGCCCTCTCGTGTATCCTAACGACCATCATGTGGAGCCCATCAATTTGCTCAGATCGATTTTCTATAGAGTTTCCCGGTCCGATCAAGTTGATAGAATGATACGCGAGTTGATTTTATTTCCACCATTTTTTCCCAGCCCTTGTGCTATTTTTTTTTATTAAATTCCCCATTTTTTTAAATCTTCCCAATCAAGTAATGAATGGACTGGAAGCGGTAAATTAGTGCTTCTGACGTCACGTCAATGGGAAATGTTGGAGGTAGCCTACACGCAATGGAAGTGCTGATAACATCGGTTATTGTCAGGCCAGAAAAAAAAATAACAAAAGTATAACATTTGGAGAGGAGCTTCATGTGCAAAAATAGCTTGACGTTATTTTCAGTGAAAAGTGTTCATTAAAGAAAATGTATTTTAGGAACTTAAATCACGTCCTATAGGAAGAGTTGTAGATTGTGGCTTAAGAAGTTACGACATGTTCTTAGATTTTGCCACAGGTTTATCCAACCACCAAGCCGTAACCGGTTTATCCAACCACCAAGCCGTACCCGGTTTATCCAACCACCAAGCCGTAACCGGTTTATCCAACCACCAAGCCGTAACCGGTTTATCCAACCACTAGGCTGTAGCTGGCTCTCCAACCACCAAGTCGTAACCGGCTTATCAAGTCACCAAGCCGTACCTCCCCATCTCCAAGCCGTACCTCCCCATCTCCAAGCCGTACCTCTCCATCTTCAAGCCGTACCTGCCCCATCTCCAAGCCGTACCTCTCCCCTATCCAAGCCGTACCTGCCCCACCTCGAAGCCCCCTGCCACACCTCCAAGCCGTACCTGTCACACCTTTGTGTCTCTGGTTACCAATGCCAACTATTAATGACCACTATACATGTATCAAAAGTTGTGTTGTATTTATTGCGTCAAGCTTCACTCTGAAATGTATTCCAATTAAACCTCAAGTTACATGTCTAATTCTCAAGTCTAAAAGTTAACTGTGTGGGTGTGTGTGGGTGTGTCCTGGTCAGCTTAAATCGTGAGCATTGCTCGGTGGCAATATGGTGGCCTATGGATAAGTGGCCTTGTCCTGAGTGAAAAAAAAACATGAAGTCGCTTGACCATCAAACTGAGCTACCGGTCACGGGGTAAACATAGAGGAGCCGTTGCCAGGTTTTGTGTCGTCATATCCGACACAATGCATCAACATCCATCTCAATAACTGGGATGACTGGGATAGCGACATAGATACTCTATACACGCACGACCGGGATACGGGATATCATTTTATGGGAACAAAAGGGGAACAAAAGAAAAGATAGACAGAAATACTTGAAGGAAGAGATAACGAAAAGAAGGGTGAAAGAAAGAGGCAGCATTTCAGACAAGGCTCTTAGTCTCCGCTCCTGCCCCGTTGCGTTTTTTTAAAATCTGCATGGCATTAGACCAGGGGCTCTCAACCTTCCTAACGCCGCGTCCCTTTCATACAGTCCCTCATGTTGTGGCGATCCCCAAGCCACAAAATTATTTTCGTTGCTACTTCATAACTGTAGAGTATATATGTTTTCAGATAGTCTTAGGACAGCGGTTCTCAGCCTGTGGGACGCGACCCCTTTGGGGGTCACACAACCCTTTCACATGGGTCGCCTAAGACCATCTTAAAACACATTTTTACAGTTATTAAGTGCCAACGAAAATATTTTTGTGGTTTGGGGTCACCACAACATGGGGATCTGTATTAAAGGGTCGCGGCAATAGAAAGGTTGAGAACCGCTGTCTTAGGAGATCCTTGTGAAATGGTCGCACGACCCCCAAAGGGAAGACGACCCACAGGTTGAGAACCGCTGCATTAGACAATAGAACAAAACTAAGGAACATTTTTAACTGGTTAGAATTAAATTTGTTTAAAGACTTTCTGCATTGTTTGCCTTGTACCCCATTGGCTCTAAGGCGCGCTTCTATATTATATTGGAATTTTTTTTGGTTTGGGGGGGGGGGGGTATTTTAAAAGAAATATTTTAATTCGCCTTACTCTCTATTCTACATCCCTCCCCTTCCCCTCCTGTTACTTCTGGTATACGACGTCTCTCTAATTAAATATTTGAAGCTGACAAGGGAGGTAATTGGGAGTAACGAATATACGTCAGGATATCTCCCCTTGCTCAAGGCACGTGACATCATGACGTCATGACATCATGGTATCATGGCATCATGAGCTCCGTGTACAATCATGATGATGCGCTTTGTTCCATGATAAGTTGATATTGTGTAACCGAGTAAGTGGTTATTGTGCAACCAGGCAGGATATAGAACATACTCTTTTAATAAGATCCCCTTAGAAATGTAAGCAGCTTTTTGCGTGCACCTTCGCGTGCTCTAAAACACAGAAAACATTGAAACCAAAAATGGTATCATACCAACTATCCTAGAGTATCATTACACAATCTGCCATGAGGTGCTACCTAATTAAAAACGATACCACCAGGCTGTGGCCACAGCAAACAGCAACAACGACCGCCGCGCCCACCCATCAATATCATGAACGACATGTTGCGGCCAGGCAATCAAAATTCACTGAACTGTGACGATATCCTATGGCTGTGGTCGGCCTCTCGTTAATGAGAACACTGGATACGGCAACATTGCAGTGGTGGTCTTCTGGCTTATGTTTAACAGTGGGTAACTAGTTTATAACTTCACAAATATATGTCGTCACTAAGATATTTTTTTTAATATATGTTATGAAATATACAAGAAATGAAATTGTAATTATAACATATATGGAAATCATATGTTTAAAATTGACTTGCGTTATTGTTATGTTATGTTTAAATGATGGTGTTACTTCTTTGTGACAACAGGGGAACAGCAGAGACAGATGAGGTTCTACAACTCTTGACTACTAAACAATGGTTTACAAGCCTTGCTTGGCTCATACACAACGCCTGGCCCCTTACTACCCCTGTCACCTTACGGCTCATACCCCCCTTACGCCCCCAGTTGCAGTACGCGCCCCCCCCCCAACCATACAGCCCCGCCACCTGGAGCACACAGGTTATCAGAAAGCTGGAGTAATTTTAAAGTAACACCTTCGATAGCTTCTCCGGGTCAAAAATCTTTTTATAACTTCAGAACTGTTGACTGACATGGCTCGGCGCCCCCAATTGGACTGACATCGCTCGGCGCCCCCGTTTGGACTGACATCGCCTGGGACCCCCGTCTGTTGCCTGCAAGCGTACGCCTCTGTACAGGCGGGAAATAATAGTTTTATTCATGTTGCCACCCTTGGCATTGTTTTACCCAAAGTAGCATTAACACAAGCTGTGCCATTGATACCAAACAAATCATAATCAAACTTATTAGTACAGCTGAGATGAGCATGTTGCTACTATGAGTGAGTCGCCATATGTCTGTAACAGTAACTACACTATTTTCTATTTTATTTTAAGCATTATGTCCCCATGAGATAATAAAAGATACTCCAAATAAGGTTGCAGTAAGTGCAAGGGTGCCAAGTAAACCCTTGAGAACCGCTGAAACATTCTTCTCTCCACCGTAGCCACAATAATATATTCCTGGTCAGGTTGTACACTCGCTGTGTACACACAGAGATTATTTACCCTACTGCGACAGCTAACCTTAAAGTACACAATTTATTTTAATAAAGAGAATCCATTTCAAAGGAAAAGTGGAGAGCATGTGTTGTTTGAATTTAACAAATTCTTAGATTTCCTGAGGGGGTTCTCAAACATTGGGGATAGATTCAAACTTTATGGTCATCTTACAAAAATTGTAAATAAAATATAAAATGACCAGTTTTGTTTAGGCGAAGTCTTCCCACAGAAGTGGACATAACAAGATGGTTGTTTCTGTTGTCGAGTGGTGCTATGCTAGTAGTGTGGTGTGGTGTAATGTAAGCGGATTGGTGTTATGTGTGTAGAGTGGTGTCGTGTAGGTAAGAGTGGTGACATGCAACTAGAGTGGTGACAGTCTAGAGTGGTGGCATGCAACTTGATTGGTGACATGTATCTAGAGTGGTGACATGTATGACGTGTAGTCAGTTATCATTAAACCATATGGCCAAATATGAAGATTTCATCTCGTTTTGAACAAAAATCTTGACAAAGAGTCTCACATTGTCACACATATAGTCTCACATTGTCACACATATAGTCTCCCATAGTCACACATATAGTCTCATATTGTAACATATAGTCTCACATTGTCACACATATAGTCTCATATTGTCACTCATAATTATAGTCTCATATTGTCACACATATAATCTCACATTGTCACACATATAGTCTCACATAGTCACTCATAATTATAGTCTCATATTGTCACACATATAGTCTCACATAGTCACATGTGCTTTACAAACAGATTACATCCCCCCCCCCCTTTTTTTGGCTTTCTAGCTCACTTACAACCATGGGGCAAAATTAACTTAAGCTAAGCAGAAATGAGAACCACTTGCTACTGTCAAGCTGTAGTTAATTCTCCTTATTGTTGTACGAACACAGAAAAAAAATCCGATTTAGGCGATTACGGTATCAGTACAGCTAGCGCTAGAAAGTGGTACAGTATTGTACACAAGACGGGAATGTACACTACCGTGGAAAGGGAGCTCATCAACAAGTCAGTCGTGAAAGCCGCGGGCGTCACCCCCCAGTGATCACGTTGTCACTGCTCTTTTCCACTGCACGGACCAGAACAACTCCACATAATGGCGGAGGTCGAGGGTGTCCCATTCACGTCCCATTCACGTCCCAGCCCCTACACGGATTTGTCAATAGAAAATGGGACCCGGCTGGATTATGTATTATGGATTGTGACTTGTTTAATGCTTACGGATAACGATGGATTGTGGACACCGTGGTTGGTTGAAAAAAATTACTTACTGCTGGATAAATATTTTAAGAATTGTATTTCATTTATTAAAAAAAATATTTATGTTGAAGTGTGATTGATTAGTTTCAAAATGATAACTTTCAATAACAGGTGCTCTACACACAATGTGAAATATTATGTGGTATGTTGTATGTTGTATGAGTAGAGAAATGTCGTAGTCGATACCACAAGATACGGAATGTTCACAGGAGTGTGGTGTAAAGGCGTACGGTGTAAAAGAGTACGGGTGTAAAAGAGAACGGGTGTAAAGGAGTACGGGTGTAAAAGAGTACGGTGTAAAGGAGTACGGGTGTAAAAGAGAACGGGTGTAAAGGAGTACGGGTGTAAAAGAGTACGGTGTAAAGGAGTACGGGTGTAAAAGAGAACGGGTGCAAAGGAGTACGGGTGTAAAAGAGAACGGGTGTAAAGGAGTACGGGTGTAAAAGAGAACGGATGTAAAGGAGTAGGGGTGTAAAAGAGAACGGGTGTAAAGGAGTACGGGTGTAAAAGAGTACGGGTGTAAAAGAGAACGGTTGTAAAGGAGTACGGGTGTAAAAGAGTACGGGTGTAAAAGAGTACGGGTGTAAAAGAGAACGGGTGTAAAGGAGTACGGGTGTAAAAGAGTACAGGTGTAAAAGAGAAGGGGTGTAAAGGAGTACGGGTGTTAAAGAGTACGGGTGTAAAAGAGTACGGGTGTAAAAGAGTACGGGTGTAAAGGAGTACGGGTGTAAAAGAGTACGGGTGTAAAAGAGTACTGGTGTAAAAGAGTACGGTGTAAAGGATTACGATGTAAGGGAGAATTATTTATTCATTTGAAAAGTCAGTATTGTGCAGCTGAGTCCCAAAGACATCTGACACCCAAAGCAACACACACACCTTCGACCCTGTCAAGATTTAGAAACACAGTTTTGTATGATTAAGATTAGTTTGTATGATTAAGATTAGTTTTGTATGAATAAGATTAGTTTTGTATGATTAAGATTAGTTTTGAATGATTAAGATTAGTTTTTTATGATTAAGATTAGTTTTGCATGATTAAGATTCGTTTTGTATGATGAAGATTCGTTTTGTATGATGAAGATTCGTTTTGTATGATGAAGATTCGTTTTGTATGATGAAGATTCGTTTTGTATGATTAAGATTCGTTTTGTATGATTAAGATTCGTTTTGTATGATTAAGATTCGTTTTGTATGATTAAGATTCGTTTTGTATGATTAAGATTCGTTTTGTATGATTAAGATTAGAACAACGTTAAAAGACACAAGTAAACCGGGGCACTGGCAGAGATTATAACGGTATGGAAGTATCCATTGAAACAATTCAATGAAAAGTACAGTATGTTTTTCAAAGTGGGGTCCTTTACCAAGCAGCTTTGTATTGGACGTGTACTTTACCTTCAAACAATAGACATTAAATACTACACATGTACACATTGACATTGAATAGAAAGTACGAGGACAGGAACAGGTACACAGAGGATAATTACCTTCACAAGCATAAAGTTATCTATTATTTTTAACATAACATAAGTGACAGATGAAGAACTACTTCCGAGACAGATATTAATGCAATGTGACATTCCAGGGGGACTTGTCGTTTTGTCATCGGCAGTACTCGAGCTTTCACTGAAGCCAGGGCGAGGACCAAAGAATGTTCTAGCTTTCACTAAAGCTAGGACTAAAGCTGGATACGTACAGCGTAGCCGCCATGTTGGTTTTATTTAACAATTGGGGCAGTCTGTAAGGAAAAACCCATATGAGAGTGGGCAAGAGAAATCTGATGCACATATTCCAGAGTGGGCAAGAGAAATCTGATGCACATATTCCAGAGTGGGCAAGAGAAATCTGATGCACATATTCCAGAGTGGGCAAGAGAAATCTGATGCACATATTCCAGAGTGGGCAAGAGAAATCTGATGCACATATTCCAGAGTGGGCAAGAGAAATCTGATGCACATATTCCAGAGTGGGCAAGAGAAATCTGATGCACATATTCCAGAGTGGGCAAGAGAAATCTGATGCACATATTCCAGAGTGGGCAAGAGAAATCTGATGCACATATTCCAGAGTGGGCAAGAGAAATCTGATGCACATATTCCAGAGTGGGCAAGAGAAATCTGATGCACATATTCCAGAATGGCACACAAACAACCTAGTGGCGGCTCATAGATGACTTCGTATGAAGTGAAATATTATAACAATAATCTTCAATCATAGACACATACACTCTATGTATCATAAACAACTACACTCTCTATGTCATACACACATACACTCTATATGTCAGAGACACCTACACTCTATATGTCATACACACCTACAATCTATATGTCAGAGACACCTACACTCTATATGTCAGAGATATCTACATTCTATATGTCAGAGATATCTACATTCTATATGTCAGAGATATCTACACTCTATATGTCAGAGATATCTACATTCTATATGTCAGAGATTTTCGATCATCAGTTAGAGAAGGAAGAAGCTGCTACGTTTTATTGTAAGGCAACTGCACATTTGTGTGTGGTTGTGGTTGTGGTTGTGGTTGGGGGGGGGGGGGGTGTATCCGGACAAACAGAACTGATTCGTCATTTAGATAGACAGCGGTACTGCATTCGTCAGTTTATATATCAACAGTACTGCACTGGTCAGGTAATATATAAAGAGCTATGAACTGTACAGTTTTACATCAACGGTACTGCACTGGTCAGGTAATATATAAAGAGCTATGAACTGTACAGTTTTACATCAACGGTACTGCACTGGTCAGGTAATATATAAAGAGCTATGAACTGTACAGTTTTACATCAACGGTACTGCACTGGTCAATCAATACTCCCCAATGACACATGCTTGATTGACAGGCAAAGATTACTGGATATAATTCGCATCAAATTTTGGTTTTGCTAAACTATTTTTTTTAGTAAATTTAGTAAAGTGAAACAATTTTAAAATATATTTTCAGATTCTATTAATTAAACATAAATTGGCTGCGTAAAGAGGTCTACATTTAACCCATGCTTTGTATTTTAACATATTTTTGGTCAACCCAGTCAACATATGTTCTGTGAATTTTCTTGGCGTATGTTTACATTGATCAACTTTATGAGCCATGATGTAGTTCTAACGTGTTTAGCATACATCACATGAAAGCACGTGCGGATGAGTGCCGCAGTCAGAGATCAAAGCTGGGGCTTTTGCTGAGAGTGCTTAAAATTATAATCTTCCATATGTTAGAACAATCTTGGCTTTAAAGGAATACAAATGTAAACAGGTTTAATGACTGGAATGTGTGCCGTTAAAATTGTACCGATATGACCTGTAGCACACCGAAGGGAGGTGACCATGGAAAACTTCTCAAATAGCGCAGGAAACATGATGTACAAGGCAAAAATGCTTTACACGTAGGCTATACGACAAAATAATGCACTTGTTTATGACAAAATAGTGTACATATATACGACTTAAGGGTGTACATGTATAAGACAAAATAGTGTACATGTATAAGACTAGGAAAACTTCTCAAATAGCGCAGGAAACATGATGTACAAGGCAAAAATTCTTTACACGTAGGCTATACGACAAAATAATGTACATGTATAAGACAAAATAGTGTACATGTATAAGAATAAGTGGTGTACATGTATTTGACTAAATGGTGTACATGTATAAGACTAAATGGTGTTCATTTATCCGACACAATGGTGTACACGTATAAGTCTAAAGGACGTTTATGTTGCCAGATTCAGTTATAAATTATAAATGTAACTCAGATTGAATACAAATAAAATGCTCCTGTTGGTCCACCGTGAAAATCTCCTCAGCTCTCCCCCCACCCCACCTCTTTATTTAATTGTAGCCCTTCATCAGTTCGCTGTTTACTTAAAATATCCCCAAACATCGGGACCTTCACTCTTAGTGTGTTTGTAACATGCATGGATTACACATTGACAGCTTACACATTGACGGCTTACACATTGACAGTCTACACATTGACAGCTTACACACTGTCTGCGTACGCATTGACAGCTTACACGTTGAGCTTACCCATGGATAGCTTACACATGGATAGCTTATTCATAAACATCTTACACATGGACATCTTACATATGGACAGCTCACACATGGACATATCACACATGGACAGCTTACACATGGACAGCTTACACTTGGACAGCTTACACATAGATGGATTAGACAAATTGCAGAAATCTAAAGTTGATCATCTTAGAGTCACATCACAAAGGACGGATGGATTAAAGCCAAATTATATAGATCCCACATACGAGGAATAAAGTCATACAAGAGTTGTAAAAAGTTACTCTAAACACAATAGGGTTTGGCTTGACATGGAAAGACAGAGCAATTAAAACGTCGTTTTCGGCAAGATGCGTCTTTCGGCGGAAAAAAAGAAAAAAAAGAAAAAAAATTGGTAATTAGAAAGCAAATATTACTATAATCACCAAAGATATGAACCATAAAACAATATGTGTTTGTCATATATCACGTGACTAACACGAGCTCATTAAAAGTGATTAATGAACGCCTCGTACTGTGGAGTTTCTATTTTTAGATATGACGTCTCTCGTTGGATATTTAACAAGGGGGTAAAATTCAGCAGCTGTCTGTTAGCTTGTTAGGAGAGGTGGGTGTTTGAAGTTTAATGGGTATGGGATGGTGACGTGTTGTTGGTGAGAGGTGGTGTGTAGGTGGTGTGTAGGATGATGTGTGTTAAACAAAACTCATCGGAGGCTGACAAGATATGGATTGTTGTCTCCGTTTGTTTAGAATAGAGGATCCCCTCTCCTCCTCCCCAGTCCCCGCTACTCAGACTTGTATCACAAATAAAATGACTGGGTTGAAATTGCAATGAGGTGTGCACAAAGGGACATAACCAGTAAATTATTTTCATCCTTAACTGACTCTCGTCGTGTTTTCCCTTTAAATTCGTTACAACTCTTCTTTTATTTTGTACAGACAATCAGCTCTCCAACAGAACTGCCGTACATTGATGTAAAAATTCTCTTAAATAAACAATACAAGTTCATCATAAGGATAGACACACATACATTTATAGTTAGAATATTATTTAATTCAATTTACTTAAGATTTTGAATGTTACCATTATTATATTATTATCATCATTACTATTATTTACAGTAAAATCCTTAGAAGAGAAAAATCTCCTTAAGCCAACATTTCCATAAATTTTAATCCGAAGATTCTTCACTGTTTAAAAAAGTAAGATGGAAAAAAGAGGGGGGGGGGGGGTAAATCATTCTAATCTCTCTGCTGAATCCCATCAGCGATGCAAGGACCTGCCATTAACGATGTAAGGATAAATAATAAGTAAAAAGGGCCCCACAGTTACATAGTACAAAGATAAAGGCATATGGTAGCACGCCCAGTCTTACATAGTACAAAGATAAAGGCATATGGTAGCACGCCCAGTTTTACATAGTACAAAGATAACGTCATATGGTAACGCATAAAGTGTTACATAGTACTAAAATAAAGTGGTATGGTAGCATACACAGTCTTACAAAGTACAGAGATATAGTGTTATGGTAGCGCATACAGTCTTACATAGTACAAGGAAAGTCATATGTAGCATGCACAGAGCTGGATATTTCAAGGGCTCACTCACCGTTGGGTTTTGAGTGTAGCTTCCGTATGCCGCTGGATGGGGTGTAGCATACCTGTAGCCAGGACCCCTGTAGTACGGGTTGGACCCCCATGGGATCTGGGCACTGGTGTAGATGGTGGTGTTGGCTGCACCAGTGGTGGGGGACATGGTGTTGTTAATATTACCGGAATGCTTCACTGGGTACCCGGAGTGGGACTGTGGGAAAGATGGCAGATGATGGTTGTTAACCTATAGCAACGTGACATGTTCATGAGATGGTAGATGATGGTTGTTAATCTATAGCAACGTGACATGTTCATGAGATGGTAGATGATGGTTGTTAACCTATAGCAACTTAACATGTTCATGAGATGGTAGATAATAGAAGATTTACGTGCTTATTACATAAGATGGTAGATGATATATATATGTATATGCTATGTACATATTAATACAGATTCTAATTGAAACAGAAAAGTACGCCGCTGTCTTTATATTAAGGGGCCACTGTCTATATATTACGGGGCCACAGTCTATATATTAAGGGGACACTGTCTATATATTAAGGGGTCACTGTCTATATATTAAGGGGCCACTGTCTATATATTAAGGGGCCACTGTCTATATATATTAAGGGGCCACTGTCTATATATTAAGGGGTCACTGTCTATATATTAAGGGGCCACTGTAAAAATATTTTGAGGGGCCACTGTCTATATATTAAGGGACCACTGTCTATATATTAAGGGGTCACTGTCTATATATTAAGGGGCCACTGTCTATATATTAAGGGGTCAGGTTTTTTTTTGTGGGGGTGGAGGGATCGGGAGGGGTGGCGACAAAAATCTGGATCCGCCTAAGGTGACACTAAACCTTCAGCTACGCAACTGAATGAAATTATGTATCAGGTTAGGATATACGTGTAGCCTCGAAATGATACAACTGTCACAAACTTTGAAGTGTTCATAGGACAGGACTCTTTTATGGATTAAGATAAATAGAAATGTGTTTGGATTAAAATGTAAATATCCATGTTCAGCGTATGCCATGAACACATATAGACAGTAAACATTTTGAATGAGAAAACAATATTAAAACAAGACAATAATTTTTACCACAACTTGAGAGTCCTTGTGGGCTCGGATTCTCCAAATACAAAATTAATAAATTCATGTGGTCATGACTTTTTAATATATATTTCTGCTGCCATTTAGAACAACCATTTTTTGCAAGGAAGGTGTGTACACAATAATTAAATGACTTCATTGATTAAAAAGAAAGATCGGAGAAATCGAATGACAGCACTTAGTCACTCGCAACCAACGCTGCAACCAACGCTGCAACCAACGCTGCAACCAACGCTGCAACCAACGCTGCAACCAACTCTGCAACCAACGCTGCAACCAACGCTGCAACCAACTCTGCAACCAACGCTGCAACCAAGGTTATAATTAAATTTTAATTTTTAAATTTTAAAAAAAAAAAACACCTTTACCATAGCCATGGATTTTACACAAACTTTATTTGATTTAAAGTGAATCAAATTCAAGTCTTTCTTTGCTGAGAATTTTTTGACTCGGTTGGTTTCTAAGTAAACAATGTTCGTTTCAAAGATTTAGAGAACGTAAGAACAACGTGTTACCATGTAATTGTTTGTTTTAATGGCTTCTTTATCGATCCCTTATCACAGGCCTGCACACCATACGGCCTACGGGCCACATGCGGCCCGCAAGCAATCACTTTGCGGCCTGCGAAGTAACGAAATATTCTTTATTTTTATTATTTTCTTAAAATAGCTCCTCCTCCCCCCAACCCCGGCATATTTTCTTTCGGCCCGCTCAAGTTTTCATAAAGTATTACTGCCCGCCTTACATTTTGAGTTGTGCAGGCCTGCCGGGCCCATCATGTATTCTGTGTATTGCAACGGGTGAATAACGGTTGGAAACCACTGTATAAATCATTTTATAAAAATGTATTTAATTGTATTACGTATGGAATGACGTCACGTGGTAAAGAAAATCCAAGACGTTCTATAATGTAATATATTGGGTAGCCAGTCCCAGGGTGTTAACGTCATTAATTCACAATCTTTTTTTCCCAATAATTTTGGTGTTTTTTTTTCATATTAAATACGGTATTATATCACTATAATTATCAATTGTTACTAATGTCACTTTAATACTGTCTCTAATCTTTTCCAATAATTTTGGCGTTATTTTTCAAGTTATCTGTCAAAGGAGAAAAAAAAGTACTTAGGCCTATTTATTTTTTTCTAGTATTTGAAGAGGAGGAAGAAGAAGAGGAAGACAGAGAAAAAGATGGGAAGATAGCATCAAAGAGTGGACGGGATTAAAACTAGGCGATGCTATGCGTAGTGCAGGAGACCGAGAGGAATGGAGAAGGATACTTTTCATGTCATCTGTGGTGCCCCAACGGCCCAAGGATTAAGGGGCATGATGATGGTGATGAGTATTTTCAAAATGCAATATGTGGCGAGTACTAATGATTTAACCTTTACAAGAGCTGCCGGCCTTTAAACAAAACAACCTGCCCGTGGCTCACCAGATCATAGCAGATGTAATTTATTATGATGGCGCTATACTCAAGAAGGTTGCCGACCCCTGACTTAAAACATTGGTTGCTAAAATATATTAATCGCTCGTGAACTTTATTTGTGACATGTCTTATTATTACTGAGCATAAACTGTAAGCGGAAAGTAAATGCGCAAGTATTATTGTAATGAAGAGGCGGCACAGAATGTTCCAAATATCACCGGAACAGAGGTCCAGACTGCCCAAATATCGCTGACAGAAGGGGTAGAAATATCCCCGAGAAAGAGGTCAAGACTGCCTAAATATCGCCAGCAGGAGCGGGCTAAATATCACCAGTAGAGAGGCCACTACGGCCAAGTATATCCGACAGAATTGGGCCACCCGGAGAATAGCGGCCCAGGGTGCTCTAATGTCATTGACCCACCTGGATTTTCCCCGGTGTCCCTGTGGCCCAGTCCACCCCTGTCTGCAGCTATCGTTTTTACAAAATACCTTTTCCTAAAATATATGGTACGGTACTAATACCTAAAACATATGGTACGGTACAAATATCTAAAACATATGGTACGGTACGAATATCTTAAACGAATGGTACGGTACACATATCTAAAACATATGGTGCGGTACAAATATCTAAAACATATGGTGTGGTACAAATAACTAAAACAGCTCTCATCACTTGATTTATTGAACAAATCGCAAAAAACATTTGCCTGCATTAATTGTAACTATGAGAAATGTCATTTTCCCGTTCAATAAACCAGAGTCGGGGTCGGTAAAAAATATCATGGGTTTTGAAATTGTCACTTCTCCAAATAAAATCTAGCGTGTCATGGCGGATGTTTAATTCACCAACGAAATAGGAAACTTTTTTTTTCTTCAAATAAACATAAATGAAAGTGTTTAAACACGCGAGTATGATATAAATTAATATAACGTTTAATGAAGCAACTTACATTAGACACAGTTTTGACAGAAGAGTTACAGGACTTGATTACATGACAAGGCTACAACTGCCCAACAAAGACATGGCATACGACCAAGATGGTGGACGTCATGTATCTTGGGTAACTTCAATCGTATGTGTATCCCCAGATGACTTGTTAATTACCGCCAAAAGTAGGCATCAATTAGGCGTAAGCACGCGTATGAAAAACCCTTCTGTTATCTTAGAGGAATTTTAGGTCACGTCTGCCTAGGCTTAACACGATTCTCTCCCCCTTGTGACCAGGTTCTGCAGACGTCTGCCATGGTAACGGCCAATCGCGAATATAATGGACACCTCGTAAATATAATGGACACCTCTTAAGTGAATATAATGGACAACTCTTAAGTAAATATAATGGACCTCACGTAAATTAATATAATGGACATCTCTTAAGAGAATATAATGGACATTTCTTGGATATAATGGAGTGAATATAATGGACATCTCTGAAGTGAATTTAATCTACATCCTTTAAGTTGTCTTGTTTTCATTTATATCAGATTTTGAAAGAACAAGTTAATGTCATATCCTGAGTTTGTCTACTGGGAAGGTCGTGGGGTGGCGTGTCACACGATGGTCATTGACCATTGACGTTTCTCCCCCAGCCACCAATTCGTATAATATTAGCAAAGTAATTATTTCTGTGAAATCGCTCAGGGGCTTGTAAGCCAACACAAATCAGATTTGTTCAATATCGTATTTGTAAACAAAAAGTTACGGAAGTATTGCAGGTTACAGTAAGTACTTATATTTTATACACAATCATGAAATTGTTTCCTCTGTCGTGGACATAGACCCTTTCTTTACTGGTCTCAAAAAGGTTTCGTGAATAAGGTACCATTGTAATTTTTAAAAATTTAATTTCAAATTAATTTTTGCCTGTCAATACGCTATGTGTAGGCACTATGTTTTACATAGAGTTTAACATAATGACATATCAGTGACATACAGATAAACTAGAGATATTAATGGCACTATTTTTTTACATAGAGTTAAACATAATGACATATCATTGGCATACAGTTAACTAGAGATATTAATGGCACTATTTTTTACATAGAGTTTAACATAATGACATATCAGTGACATACAGATAAACTAGCGATATTAATGTCACTAATTTTTACATAGAGTTTAACATAATGACATATCAGTGGCATACAGATAAACTATAGATATTAATGGCACTAATTTATAAATAGAGTTTAAAATAATGGCATTTCAGTAACATACAAATAAACTCAAAAGCTTCTGATATATCGGATTTTCATGTAAAGGATTTTTTTTCTTACTTCATGTCATTTTCTGACGTCATTCAAGTTTATCTTATATATATAAAAATGAATGTATGTATGTATGTATGTTTGTCTCGTATGCGCTCCCACACCATTCATGCGATTGCAACAAAACTTTGGTGAGTTGTTGGCCACCTACCTGGGCATTTAACTGCGACATTAAAAAACTTTTCAATTATTTCGTTTTCGGCCGTTGGCCATTCATTCGTTTTTTTTCTTATACGAGCTTTGTAAAAAATATTTCCGTCTGCGCTCCTACGCCATTCGTCTGAATGCGCTAAATCTTGGGTAAAATGTTACAAGCACGCCCACAAAGGTTTGGAAATAATTATAAACGTTTTAAAATATTCCGTTTTGAGCCAGGGGCCCCGTGTTCGTTTTTTCTTATATGAGCTATATAAATATAGTTTCAAACCGTATGCGCTCCTACACCATTCATGCGATTGCGACAAAACATTGGAGAGTTGTATTCTACAAGCTCGCGCATTTTACTGGGTCATTATAACACTTTTAAAATATTTCGTTTTGGCCGTTGGCCCCAAAATCGTTTTTTTTTCTTATATGAGCTTTGTAAACAATAGATTTCGTCTGCGCTCCTACACCATTTATTCGAATACGCTAAAACTTTGACGAGATGTTGCGAGTATGCCCACAAAGGTTTCTAAATTATTACAACCGTTTTAAAATATTCCGTTTTGAGCCAGGGGCCCCATGTTCGTTTTTTCTTATATGAGATATATAAATATAGTTTCAAACCGAATGCGCTCCTACACCATTCATGCGATTGCGACAAAACATTGGAGAGTTGTATTCCATAAGCTCGCGCATTTTACTGAGTCATTATAACACTTTTAAAATATTTTGTTTTGGCCGTTGGCCCCAAAATCATTTTTTTTTCTTATATGAGCTTTATAAACTATAGGTTTCGTCTGCGCTCCTACACCATTTATTCGAATACGCTAAAACTTTGACGAGATGTTGCGAGCATGCCCACAAAGGTTTCTAAATTATTACAACTGTTTTAAAATATTCCGTTTTGAGCCAGGGGCCCCATGTTCGTTTTTTCTTATAGGAGCTATATAAATATAATTTCAAACCGTATGCGCTCCTACACCATTCATGTGATTGCAACAAAACTTTTTTGAAAGGTTGTCCATAAAGTCGCGCATGTTAATGAGTAATTATAATACTTTTAAAATATTCCGTTTTCAGCTGTTGACCCCAAATTCTTTTTTTTCTTATATGAGCTTTGTACAAAATAATTTCGGTATGCTCTCCTATACCATTCTTCTGAATGCGATAAAACTTTAGTTAGATGTTTTTCCCACGCCCGCAAAGCTTTTCCAATTATTACAACCGTTTAAAATATTCTGTTTTGAGCCAGGGGCCCCATGTTCTATTTTTCCAATATGAGCTATATAAATATAATTTCAAACCGTATGCGCTCCTACACCATTCATGCGATTGCAACAAAACTTTGTTGAAAGGTTGTCCATAAGGTCGCCCATGTTAATGAGTAATTACAATACTTTTAAAATATTCCGTTTTCAGCCGTTGTTCCCAAATTCTTTTTTTTTTTTTCTTATATGAGCTTTGTACAAAATAATTTCTGTATGCGCTCCTATATCATTTATCTGAATGCGATAAAACTTTAGTAAAATGTTTTACCCAAGTCCGCAAAGCTTTTCAAATTATTACAACCGTTTAAAATATTATTTTTTGAGCCAGAGGCCCTATGTTCTATTTTTCCTATATGAGCTATACAAATTACAATTTCAAACAGAGCTAATGTGTGGATGGATAGATTTTTAATAAAATACAAATAGCGACATTAAATTGTGTGTGTCACATAGTAATTAGGTTTCTGAAGTAGTTACAACACTTTTAAAATAATCCGTTTTTGGCCGTTGGCCCCAAAATCGTTATCTTTCTTATATGAGCTTTGTAAAAAATAATATCCGTATGCACTCCTATACCATTTATCTGAATGCGATACAACTTCAGTAATATGTTTCTCTTTTTTTAATTTTGTGATATAATAAGTAGGTTTCTGAAGTAATACAACAATTCTACAATATTCCGTTTGTGGTCGGGGGCCTTAATTCGTTTTCCACCATTTATTATCTATATAATTATCGTATGCATTCCTATACCATTCATCCGATTGCGATAAAAACTTTGGTGAATTGATATGCGCGCTCCCGCAAATGTTTCTAAATTAGAACAACATTTTACAATATTTCGCATGGGCCGATGTCCTTAAATTCGTTTTGTTTTCTTTAACAAACTTTATCAAAATAATTTCAAACGGAGCTATCAACTCAACCGTCCTTGAACAAATGCCAACAGACATCAATTTGTAGCAAGAGCAGAGAAAACACGTTTTTGCATGTTTAGTGTAGAGAGTATTTTTGTTGTTTTTATTAATAAGCTTGAATTTTGTGACGTATTTTAGAATCGGATATAGCTTTGTAAATGTGTTGTGATTTTGAATAGCAATGATGTAGTAATACATCTATTATATAAGAATGATCTATGCTGACCGTAACTCACAAAGACCCGATACGATTTAAATACGTTCCCATTTTTTAAAACAATCATAGTTTTCTTCTATTATTTTAAGGAACTCGAATCAATGGTAATGCGAAAAATATATTGTATATTCGCTTTAATGTTAATACAATTTTAAGTATTAATAATATAAATTACAAATAAATCTGGAGTAACAACTAAGGAACTATTTTAAACATTTTATATGTGGTTGAAAGTTATGAAAATTAATAAAACAAATTATAATCAAAGAATTACACTGTAATCACATTTATCGGGGAAACCAAAACATCTGTTGATTGTAGTGCATTTTTTAAGTACGTTCCAAATATTGCGTAATAAAAGTAAAATTAATTTGTTCTAAATAATAACGCAAATGACATCAGAACTCAAATTGTCTATTTATTCAATGCAAAAATTTATCTGATTTAATAACCGCGCCTAATAAAATTGATAATGTATTTCCCCCTTCCTAAAAGTAAAATTAATAAATATAATAGATTGCTTTTTAAATTGCTACAATTTAAAAAATGAAATACAATTTTTGCTTTTTATTTTTAACGTTTAATAAATTTTTACTTTTATTCTTTCCAAAAATATACATTTATGAAATTTAAAAATTAGTAAAATAAATATAAAAAAAAACCCTAACCTTTAAATATACTTTTAATACGAAAATGCCGTTTAATGCAATCAGTGCAGCGAAACTACATATCCAAATAGCATCCACTAATGCACTTATCACTCATTTAAATAAGAACAAAGCATTTGAAATGCAAAAAAAATGTTTTTGCGTAAGTAAGTGGATTACAATCCCCTGGATGATTTTATTAATTTCTTTAAAACTCTGTTTGGGGGAGGGGAAAGTTGACAAAATGAATTTGACAAATAATTTGCCTTCTTAGGTACATATATATGGGGGTTAGGAAATAGAGTGTGTACAATTTTATATCTTTGAATCCAATGATATTACTGTTGTGAAAAATAGATGATATATTCTCATTTTACAAATTAAGAAAATCAATGTCGTTAACACAACGTAAGTACATTTACAAAAGTATATCCATGAATATCAAAACCCATTCATTTTACAAAGAATTACCAGTTTTGGACCGGGGCCCTATAGTAGTTTTTCTTTCTAATATGAGCTATTTAAATATAATGTCCGTATGAGTTCCTATACTATTCATCTGAATGCGATAAACTTTCAGTGAGTTGTTGTGTGCAGGCCCGCATTAGGTTTCTAAAGAAGTGCAAATATTTTACAATATTCCGCTTTGGGCCGGGGGCCTTAAATTCTTTTTTTTTCTTATATGAGCTATGTAAATATAACGTCAAGCAGAGCTATTGCATAAGTGGGTGGAATTACATTAAATATAAACTGTGACATTTCATTTTGTATATGTGACTTAATAAATAGGTTTCTGATTTAGTACAAATATTTCACAATATAACTTTTGGGGCTGGGGGCCCAAAATTTGTTTATATGTAATAAATGAGCCATATAAATATAATTTCAAACATACCTATTGCATGGGGGGATCAATCGCTATATGTTTTGGGACTAAATTTGGAAAATCCATGCTTCCCACACGGACAGCTGCGTGTGGTCTGCTGACACTTCTTAAAACCTTCTAATTAATTCGAATACGCACCAGACGGTTAAAAAAAGGTGTTTATTAGAAGAACTTACAAAAAAATTATTAAAACACGGACACTTTATTTCGATGAGTGGCATTGCAACGCATGCCGGGTACTCGCTAGTACAATTATATTTTTTAAATCTTTTATGCTTCTTACGCTCTTCATTAAACACATTTTCTTTCTGTTTAAATGTATGTATCTTGAGATATTTTTTAAAAGTTAAATTGAACAAGTTTTTAAAAAAATATCTTTTTAAAAAAGTGTTAAAATTTTACTTTTCTTATGTAACACTTAAATCATTTCAATTATATGAATCTATTTCACCTTACGTAATTTCACTATGCATTATGAGTTTTGAATAACGGATTTATCATAATATTCCATGAGTTTTCAGATCATTGTCCGTTAGCTCACCTCAGATGTGAACGGTTCGTCAGGAAAAGTTAACTCAACTCAGACGTGAACGGTTCGTCAGGAAAAGTTAACTCCACTCAGACGTGAACGGTTCGTCAGGAGACGTTAACTCAACGCAGATGTGAACGGTTTGTCAGAAAATGTTAACTGCTAGCGAGCGAGTAGCTTATTTCTAGATTGTTTATTGGATTAAATACGGTTTCTTTTCCACTTAAGTCTTTGCCAAATTTAGGCAATTTGGAATGAAGCGAGCGTGAATCATAGTGCTTCCCCCCCTCCCCCCAAATCACTACACCCTAACACACACACACTGACACACTTTTGAGAGTTCTCTCAGTGATCTACCGTCAATTTTACCAGGAAAAATATCATCCTAATATTTACTCCCTGGTGGTGGTCTGCTTGTTGTGGCTGGTTAGAGAAATGTTTATCTAACCCAGGGGTTCTCAAAGGGGGATTACCTGGATGGGGGCGTGCGTTATCACACTAGGGGCAGTATATGGAACGTAGAAGAGCTGCCATTTGTTACGTTATCACACTAGGGGCAGTATATGGAACGTAGAAGAGCTGCCATTTGTTACGTTATCACACTAGGGGCAGTATATGGAATGTAGAGGAGCTGCCATTTGTTACGTTATCACACTAGGGGCAGTATATGGAACGTAGAAGAGCTGCCATTTGTTACGTTATCACACTAGGGGCAGTATATGGAACGTAGAAGAGCTGCCATTTGTTACAAGTAGAAAGGTAAATACTATTCAACAATTTTTTAAATAAAATTAACAGTGCAAAGTACTTAACCGTTCATGACTTCTTACTATCATCATCTGGTTGCTAAAATAAATTAACAGTTACAGTATTATATTTAATCTAATTAAATCTCGCGATCTATGGGATGAAACATTCCAGAATATCTGGAGTCTGGTGTCTGGAGATTGGTGTCTGGAGTCTGGTGTCTGGTGTCTGGAGATTGGTGTCTGGAGTCTGGTGTCTGGAGTCTTGAGATTGGTGTCTGGAGTCTGGTGTCTGGAGTCTGGAGATTGGTGTCTGGAGTCTGGTGTCTGGAGTCTGGTGTCTGGTGTCTGGAGTCTGGTGTCTGGAGTCTGGAGACTGGAGTCTTGAGTCTGGTGTATGGAATTATAAAAACTAAAACGAATTAATCTAAGCTGTCTCTTGCTGAAGTAAAGCTGTCCTATGTTGAAGTAAAGCTGTCTCATGTTGAAGTAAAGCTGTCTCATGTTGACTTAATGCTGTCTCATGTTGAAGTAAAGCTGTCTCGTGTTGAAGTAAAGCTGTCTCATGTTGAAATGAAGATGTCTCATGTTGAAGTAAAGCTGTCTCACGTTGAAGTAAAGCTGTCTCATGTTGAAGTAAAGCAGTCTCATGTTGAAGTAAAGCTGTCCTCTGTTGAAGTAAAGCTTCTCATATTGAAGTAAAGCTGTCTCATGTTGAAGTAAAGCTGCCCCATGTTGAAGTAAAGCTGTCTCATGTTGAAGTAAAGCTGTCTCATGTTGAAGTAAAGCTGTCTCATGTTGAAATGAAGAAGTCTCATGTTGAAGTAAAGCAGTCTCACGTTGAAGTAAAGCTGTCTCATGTTGAAGTAAAGCTGCCTCATGTTGAAATGAAGCTGTCTCATGTTGAAATAAAGCTGTCTCATGTTAAAATGAAGCTGTCTCATGTTGAAATGAAGCTGTCTCATATTGAAATAAAGCTGTCTAATATTGAAGTAAAGCTGTCTCATGTTGAAGTAAAGCTGTATCATGTTGAAGTAAAATTGTCTCATGTTGAAGTAAAGCTGTCTCATGTTGAAGTAAAGATGCCTAATGTTGAAGTAAAGCTGTCTCATGTTGAAGTAAAGATGTCTCATGTTGAAGTAAAGCTGTCTCATGTTGAAATAAAGATGTCTCATGTTGAAGTAAAACTGTCTTATGTTGAAGTAAAGCTGTCTCATGTTGAAGTAAAACTGTCTCAAGTTGAATTGAAGCTGTCTCATGTTGAAGTAAAGATGCCTCATGTTGAAGTAAAGCTGACTCATGTAGAAGTAAAGATGTCTTATGTTGAAGTAAAACTGTCTCATGTTGAAGTAAAGCTGTCTCATGTTGAAGTAAAGATGTCTCACGTTGAAGTAAAGATGCCTCATGTTGAAATGAAGCTGTCTCATGTTGAAGTAAAGCTGTCTCATGTTGAAGTAAAGATGCCTAATGTTGAAGTAAAGCTGTCTTATGTTGAAGTAAAGATGTCTCATGTTGAAGTAAAGCTGTCTCATGTTGAAGTAAAGATGTCTCATGTTGAAGTAAAACTGTCTCATGTTGAAGTAAAGATGTCTTATGTTGAAGTAAAGCTGTCTCATGTTGAAGTAAAACTGTCTATGTTGAAGTAAAGCTTTCTCATGTTGAAGTAAAGCTGTCTCATGTTGAAGTAAAGCTGCCTCATGTTAAAGTAAAGATGCCTCATGTTGAAGTAGAGCTGACTCGTGTTGAAGTAAAGATGTCTTATGTTGAAGTAAAACTGTCTCATGTTGAAGTAAAGCTGTCTCATGTTGAAGTAAAGATGTCTCACGTTGAAGTAAAGATGCCTCATGTTGAAATGAAGCTGTCTCATGTTGAAGTAAAGCTGTCTCATGTTGAAGTAAAGATGCCTCATGTTGAAGTAAAGCTGTCTCGTGTTGAAGTAAAGATGTCTCATGTTGAAGTAAAGCTGTCTCATGTTGAAGTAAAGATGTCTCATGTTGAAGTAAAACTGTCTCATGTTGAAGTAAAGATGTCTTATGTTGAAGTAAAGCTGTCTCATGTTGAAGTAAAACTGTCTCATGTTGAAGTAAAGCTTTCTCATGTTGAAGTAAAGCTGTCTCATGTTGAAGTAAAGCTGCCTCATGTTGAAGTAAAGATGCCTCATGTTGAAGTAAAGATGTCTCGTGTTGAAGTAAAGATTCCTCATGTTGAAGTAAAGCTGTCTCATGTTGAAGTAAAGCTGACTCATGTTGAAGTAAAGATGTCTCATGTTGAAGTAAAACTGTCTCATGTTGAAGTAAAGCTGTCTCATGTTGAAGTAAAGATGTCTCATTTTGAAGTAAAGATGTCTCATGTTGAAGTAAAGCTGTCTCATGTTGAAGTAAAGATGTCTCATGTTGAAGTAAAGATGTCTCATGTTGAAGTAAAGCTGTCTCATGTTGAAGTAAAGATGTCTCATGTTGAAGTAAAGATGTCTCATGTTGAAGTAAAGATGTCACATGTTGAAGTAAAACTGTCTCATGTTGAAGTAAAGCTGTCTCATGTTGAAGTAAAGCTGTCTCATGTTGAAGTAAAGCTGTCTCATTTTGAAGTAAAGCTGTCTCATGTTGAATTAAAGATGTCTCAGTTGAAGTAAAGATGTCTCATGTTGAAGTAAAGCTGTCTCATGTTGAAGTAAAGATGTCTCATGTTGAAGTAAAACTGTCTCATGTTGAAGTAAAGCTGTCTCATGTTGAAGTAAAACTGTCTCATGTTGAAGTAAAGATGCCTCATGTTGAAGTAAAGCTGTCTCATGTTGAAGTAAAGCTGTCTCATGTTGAATTAAAGATGTCTCAGTTGAAGTAAAGATGTCTCATGTTGAAGTAAAGCTGTCTCATGTTTAAGTAAAGATGTCTCATGTTGAAGTAAAGCTGTCTCATGTTGAAGTAAAGCTGTCTCATGTTGAAGTAAAGCTGACTCATGTTGAAGTAAAGATGCCTCATGTTGAAGTAAAACTGTCTCATGTTGAAGTAAAGCTGCCTCATGTTGAATTAAAGATGCCTCATGTTGAAGTAAAGCTGTCTCATGTTGAAGTAAAGCTGTCTCATGTTGAAGTAAAACTGTCTCATGATGAAGTAAAGCTGTCTCACGTTGAAGTAAAGCTGTATCTTGTTGAAGTAAAGCAGCCTCATGTTGAAGTAAAGCTGTCTCATGTTGAAGTAAAGCTGCCTTGTGTTGAAGAACAGCTGTCTCGTGTTGAAGTAAAGATGCCTCATGAAGTAAAACTGTCTCATGTTGAATTAAAGATGTCTCAGTTGAAGTAAAGATGTCTCATGTTGAAGTAAAGCTGTCTCATGCTGAAGTAAAGATGTCTCATGTTGAAGTAAAACTGTCTCATGTTGAAGTAAAGCTGTCTCATGTTGAAGTAAAGCTGCCTCGTGTTGAAGTAAAGCTGTCTCGTGTTGAAGTAAAGATTCCTCATGTTGAAGTAAAACTGTCTCATGTTGAAGTAAAGCTGACTCATGTTGAAGTAAAGCTGTCTCATGTTTAAATGAAGCTGTCTCATGTTGAAGTAAAACTGTCTCATGTTGAAGTAAAGCTGACTCATGTTGAAGTAACACTGTCTCATGTTGAAGTAAAGCTGCCTCATGTTGAAGTAAAGCTGTCTCATGTTGAAGTAAAGATGTCTCATGTTAAAGTAAAGCTGTCTCATGTTGAATTAAAGATGTATCATGTTGAAGTAAAGATGTCTCATGTTGAAGTAAAGCTGTCTCATGTTGAATTAAAAATGTCTCATGTTGAAGTAAAACTGTCCCATGTTGAAGCAAGCTGTCTCATGTTGAAGTAAAGCTGTCTCATGTTGAAGTAAAGCTGTCTCATGTTGAAGTAAAGCTGTCTCATGTTGAATTAAAGATGTCTCAGTTGAAGTAAAGATGTCTCATGTTGAAGTAAAGCTGTCTTATGTTGAAGTAAAGATGTCTCATGTTGAAGTAAAACTGTCTCATGTTGAAGTAAAGCTGTCTCATGTTGAAGTAAAACTGTCTCATGTTGAAGTAAAGCTGCCTCACGTTGAAGTAAAGCTGTCTCATGTTGAAGTAAAGCTGTCTCATGTTGAATTAAAGATGTCTCATGTGGAAGTAAAGATGTCTCATGTTGAAGTAAAGCTGTCTCATGTTGAAGTAAAGATGTCTCATGTTGAAGTAAAGATGTCTCATGTTGAAGTAAGTCTCAGGCAAAAAGAAATTCTGTTTAATCTCATACTCAACTGTTTGACTGTGTTGTGGAGTTATATAACGTTACAGATCCTTCTCTTGAAGCAGACATCAGACCTCAGACAACAGACATCGGGCGGCTCTTTATTTATTTATTTGAAACATCTGCTAATTTAAATCAAATGAGTGTGAAGCTTCAAGGGATTAGGCTCCACCTCTTACAAAGAATTAGTCTTCCCTACATTTGTATCATAGATAAATCACTACATTTGTAACATAGATAATCACTACATTTGTATCATAGATAAGTCACTACATTTGTATCATAGATAAATCACTTCATTTGTATCATATTTAAATCAGTTTATTTGTATCATAGATAAATCACTACATTTGTAACATAGATAATCACTAAATTTGTATCATAGATAAATCACTAAATTTGTAACATAGATAATCACTAAATTTGTATCATAGATAAATCACTAAATTTGTAACATAGATAAATCACTACATTTGTATCATAGATAAATCACTTCATTTGTATCATATTTAAATCAGTTTATTTGTATCATAGATAAATCACTACATTTGTAACATAGATAATCACTAAATTTGTATCATAGATAAATCACTAAATTTGTAACATAGATAATCACTAAATTTGTATCATAGATAAATCACTAAATTTGTAACATAGATAAATCACTACATTTGTATCATAGATAAATCACTTCATTTGTATCATATTTAAATCAGTTTATTTGTATCATAGATAAATCACTACATTTGTAACATAGATAATCACTACATTTGTAACATAGATAATCACTACATTTGTAACATAGATAATCACTAAATTTGTAACATAGATAAATCAAATCTACACAAGCACAATATTGAATTATGCGAGTCCCTTCCACGTTCGTAACCGTCTGGGCTAAAAGAGGTAGGCGGGGTGAGTAAAAGTGGGCTGAGTAAAGGTGGGGTGTATATCTGCAAGTTTCTAGAACTATTTTGAATATGCTATCTAAAGATATATCTGAGTGATATGAGGATCTCCTTAACGGTTAATAAATTCATTGTTTATCCAATGTTGCAATTGGTGCGTATGAACTAACCATACTGATCCGTAGCAACAGTTTATGACATCGTAATAAAGTCATTTTGGCACCCGAAAGACATTTTTCAGCGCATAATTTTTATTTACTACACAATTTTATTTTTCTCAAGGTAGGTGCCCAAAAGCATTTCGATTGTTCACTCCCCTAGGTCTAGTTCACTTCCCCAGGTCTAGTTCACTTCCCGTCTAGTTCACTTCCCCATGTCTAGCTCACTTCCCCAGGTCTAGTTCACTTCCCCAGGTCTAGTTCACTTCCCCAGGTCTAGTTCACTTCCCCAGGTCTAGTTCACTTCCCCAGGTCTAGTTCACTTCCCCAGGTCTAGTTCACTCCGCCAGGTCTAGTTCACTTCCCCAGGTCTAGTTCACCTCCCCAGATCTCGTCATGTGACCTAATGCAATCTAAGTTATTAAGGAATGCATGGTTCAAATTTGGAAAACACGATTATTTGCACATATAAAACCTTCCTAAATGATGACTGCTAAAATAGGTAATTTGTTTATTTTCGAGATTTGGAGTCCACTGCCACTAAATTCCCATAAATAAAATCAGTTTTAACGTAAGACTCATACGAAAATACTTAGGCCTAATCAAAATACCATATTGCTCATTGAGGGAGAAAATGTATTTTTGAGCTGATAAGTGAATGCAACTTTACGCTTCAAAAATCATTTCTGAGACTTATTTTTGTTATACTACAGCTATGTATTATTATCTCCTTAGGTATCTTCCTAATGTTTCTACGCAATGTAACCCATTAATTATGTGTATCCCATTAATTATGTGTATTCCATTAATTATGTGTACCCATTAATCTCGTGTATACCATAAATTATGTGTATCCTATTAATTATGTGTATCCCATTAACTATGTGTATCCAATTAATTATGTTTATCCCATTAATTATTTGTATCTTATTAATTAGGTGTATCCCATTAATTATGTGTATCCCATTAATTATGTGTAACCTATTAATTATGTGTGTTCCATTAAATATGTGTATCCCATTAATTAGGTATATCCCACATTAAGTATATTTACCCCATTAATTATATTTACCCTATGAATTATGTGCACTCCATTAATTATGTGTACCCATTAAGTATGTGTACCTCATTAATAACATGTACGACATTAATTATATTTACCTCATTAATTATAGTTACCCCATTTAATGACGTGTACCCCATTAATTATGCTCACCCCATTAATTATGTTCACCCAATAATTATGTTCACCCCTTTAATTATGTTCACCCCATTAATTATGTTCACCCCATTAATTATGTTCACCCCATTAATTATGTTCACCCAATAATTATGTTCACCCCTTTAATTATGTTCACCCCATTAATTATGTTCACCCCATTAATTATACTTACCCCATTTAATGACGTGTACCCCATTAATTATGCTCACCCCATCAATTATGTTCACCCAATAATTATGTTCACCCCTTTAATTATGTTCACCCCATTAATTATGTTCACCCCATTAATTATGTTCACCCCATTAATTATGTTCACCCAATAATTATGTTCACCTATTTAATTATGTTCACCCCATTAATTATGTTCACCCAATAATTATGTTCACCTATTTAATTATGTTCACCCCATTAATTATGTTCACCCCATTAATTATGTTCATCCCATTAATTATGTTCACCCCATTAATTATGTTAATCCCATTAATTATGTTCATCCCATTAATTATGTTCACCCCATTAATGCTGGGTGGCCGAGTTGTCTAAAGTGAGCAAAACTCAAGATGATCCCCACTAAAGCCCAGTCAAGCAAAAACATCACCAGCACCCCGGGTGGATGGGACTCGTTACATCACCAGCGCCCAGGGTGGATGGGACTCGTTAACCTTGGATGGTAACTCATCTAAGAGCAGGAAACTCTGAATTCAAACCCGGAGATGGAGTCCCGTAGGTGGATAACATTGATACAATGAAACATTCCGACTACTCCGACAACTCCTGCGATGCCACTGGTGCCAAGCCGTATCATCCACATGATGTTCCTTTTGACGTGGAGAGAGGCGATTTGCTGTTGGGAACCAGCTTATAATCCCAGAAGAATATCCCAGGCCTTGTGGATTTCGTCTAAAGAAAATATTGTGGGACCCTGCTATAATGCAAATACAGAAATAACGCGTTCGTGTCAGGGCTCTGACATTTAAAAAATCCATGCGCACATGAATTTTTTTTCAAAGTATTTGAAAAAAAAACGGATAACAAGTGGAAATATATCTTCTCGTACAACACAATCATAAATCTATCAATCTAGTTCAACGTCATCATCACATAGTTCAACTTCAACATCACATAGTTCAACTTCAACATCACATAGTTCAACATCAACATCACATAATTAAACTTCAACATCACATAATCCAACTTCAACATCACATAGTTCAACTTCAACATCACATAGTTCAACTTCAACATCACAAAGTTCAACTTCAACATCACATAGTTCAACTTCAACATCACATAGTTCAAATTCAACATCACATAGTTCAACTTCAACATCACATAATTCAACTTCAACATCACATAATTCAACTTCAACATCACATAATTCAACTTCAACATCACATAATTCAACTTCAACATCACATAATTCAACTTCAACATCACATAGTTCAACTTCAATATCACATAGTTCAACTTCAACATCACATAATTAAACTTCAACATCACATAGTTCAACTTCAACATCACATAGCTCTTTATCTTTCTTTTTTTTTTAACCCCAACGTCGTTCGCATGTAAAAATTGTCTCTACTGCACCCAAGTGCCGTCTTAAGGCATGGGCCCAGTGGGCACTGGCCCAGGGCCCCGCGCTTGTAGGGGGCCCCACGTTTCTAGGAGACACACTTTGATAAAGGCATAATTCTTTACATATTTTTAATGAATATTGAAAGGTTTTGACAATTTAATTGGATTTAAAATTACTAATTTTACAATTTTAACCCACGATAAATATATCAGCACATTCCAAAATTAATATTATAAATGCGAATCAAAGTTGGACAGTTTAAAAAAATTTAGAGGGGAATAACTCTTGCCAACAAGTTCTACTTTTCCTCGAGATATGAATAAAAAAAATAAGGTAAGAATCAGATTCACAGTTCAATGGGACAAAAACTTTTGAACTGGCTTTCAGTGTTTCTTTCAGGCATACCTCCGGGGGGCACTGCCCCCCCCCGGAGCAAGTCAAGTGCCCCCCGGGGGAAAATGTGTCAGAAAAAAAAATAATAATATAAAAAAAACTACTCTAAATTTAATTTTTATAAAATTTTTAAAAGTTATTGAAATGTGTGCCTTTAATCGATTACAACTATTTGAGCAAATAAAATATCGCTTTGTTCGATATGTATTGATGATCCATAGCGTTCAGGTTAATCTTGTTACAGGCTCGCAGAAATCGATTATAAATATCGTATTGTTTAGAAAATTGGCCGCTCCTGATCATAAGCTAAAATCTTACTTTTCTTATTCGCAGATATCGGTATCTTTTATTTAATTACATTTTGCAGCTGCACAAGTTGAAAGACTTTTTAATAATACTGTATTAAACTACCTTTACATCGATATAAATGTCTATAAATTGAATATAGTTCTTACTAAGTAATAAACATGTGCAATCTGTTTTTAAATTATATTGTATAATAGCACCAGGCTTTAAAAAATCATTTTTAGCAAACATTTTAATGTAGTAGATTCCATAGATGTATACTGACTTAGATAAAATGAAAATTAAAAAATAATAATAATAATTTTAAAACAAAAAATTTGAAATTTACAGGTTGCATACAAATGGTGGACATTTCATCAATAATTATTAAATGGAGTGCGTTTCTAATTTTTTAACACAGTTTCGGGAACGGAGTAAAATGATTTTTTTTAAAAAATAGTCTTTATTTATTAAATCCCCAATGACTTTTCTCTGTTAATATAATAATAATAAACACTCTTCCCCAGCTGTTTGAACTATTAAAAAAAAATATTTTAAGATGATAATCCAGTAGAAAGAATATAATATATATTTAAACAACTAATAAAAAAAATCGAGTATTTCGATTATCTTGTAAATGCCATTTTTGGTAGTAGTTAAAAAAAAATTATATGGAATTGGTAAAAAAATTGTTTTCAAGTATAATATCGAAGAGGCAAGTTGTAATGATCTGAAGCAAATTATAGTAGTCTAAATTTCTTAATTAACATTTCAATCAACTGAATATTGAGAATTGAAACTTAAATAATTTATACGAAAAAAAAATCACACATTAATAAATATATGAGTCTTTTGTAAACAGTTCTTGACTTCTGAACAATTATGTCGGTTACATATGATTTATAAATAATACCAATTTTGAAAACCCATAAAGACATAGTCTTTAGCATTTTGTACAGAAAAGCTTTTTTTCTTTTTGACTTTGGTGAAACTTGGAAATATTTTGAAATAAACGTATGTTTTTGGTTTTTCTTTTTCGTTCAAAATGTAAAACTATTTTAGCATTTCTTTTTTGGGATGGATACCTTTTTTTGGAAGGAATTCTTTTTTCTTAATTTTAAAAATATTTTGTAGTAAATTCATTATTTTTATGTAGTTGACCCCAAAAATATTTTAAAATAATAACTTTAAAAATACATTACTTTTCAATTTTAATTTTTTTTTTTGCATAACACACTTAGTCAAGCAGAGGCGTCGCTTGACTTTTTATGGCACCCGTGCTACTTTTCAACATTCTTCCATTGGCATCGACTCATCGCTTTACACCTCCATGTGCGAACCCCAACCTTCTCTACATCGTCAATCCATCTCAGTCTTGGTCGACCGGTGAGCCGTCTGCCCCTGGGTTTCTGCCTGTAGATCGTTTTTGTTGCTCCAGAATCCGGCATCCTTTCAATGTGTCCTGCCCAGGGCAGTCTGCCTTTTTTATATTGTTGTGACTATGGATGGGTATTTGTACAATTGATATAGCTCTTGGTTTGTACGGATTCCCAAAACAAAATTGTCTATCGTCGGGTCATATATTTAGCAGGGTCTCTGCTTTTCTGGTAGGAACCAATTCTCACTTGCGTAAGTTACTACTGGTCTTGTGATAGTGGTGTATACTGCCTTCTTTGTTCCCTTAGCGAGGTTTTTGCTTTGAAGTAGATTTTGTAAATTGAAATAAGAACGGTTGCATGCTGTTATTCTTTCGTGGACCTCCGATTGCATTTCCTCTTGCTTATTTATAGTCACCCCTAGATATTTGAAAGTAGCTACCTTCTTAAAGGCGTAGATGTTCATATTGATGAAGTCATCAGTGCGTATTTCCTGACATTATCATATATATTGCCTTCGCTTTATTTACATCAAGACCAGCTTTGACCGTCACATCTTTAAGTTCCCTGAAAGTTTTAATTATATCAACAATGCTGTTTCTACCAAGTAGCGCTATATCGTCTGTGTAGGCCAGGTATTGCAGTGGCTGGCTTTATAAAGTTCCTTATGATTGTTCTGTACCACCTCTCAAGTGCTCACACGTATGTTTCTAATGCTTTTTTCTAAAGTGATGTTGAAAAGGATACACGGATTTCCTTGTCTGAGGCCCAGATTGATTGGGAACTCCCTCAAGTACTCTCTCTGTACTTTGATTCTACTTTTGTAGTTATCCATCGTCATATGTATGAGTCGGGTAAGTTTGTTAAGGACTCCAAGTTCCAGCACAGCATCGTTCATGTATTTCCTGTCTATGCTATCATAAGCTGATTTGTAGTCCACATATAGTTGGTGTATGTTGATGTTTTCTTAGCATTTTTCTACGAGACATATAACAGTAAATATATGAACGTTTGAAATGCCCCTTCACACATTGTCTTAAAGATACATTGAATTCAATGCATGGTACCCTCACTAGGTAACTCTTGTTATCAGTGAAATATCCACATCAACAACAGGCACAGAAACATTGCAAATTCCATCTACATTCATAGTAGCCATAATGATCAATAAATTGATCGTGGGCCCTTAAGATACATAAAAAGAAGAAGGAAAATTTGCACCACAATGCATTACTGCATTTTGAATTTATTATTTTTAAATTAAGATGACCCCTGCTATCACATTTGCTCAAACTCTTCGGATTCCTCAATTTCTGCTACCCCCCCCCCCCCCACCTTTTCCTTGACGTCGATCAATGTGACTAACGGGTTGAATCTAATCTTGTGTCAAATGATTTTCTTCAGCGCACCACAACCAGAATGAATTTAGTTTATGTATGGCACTGAGCGCCATAATGCCTCCCCTGACGCTTGAAACATTATTTTCCCCTATCAATGAAAGTCTTATCAAAACATTCGAATCATGTATACTCCAAAATGCACCTCTTGATTGTTAAATAATCACACATTTTCTGCTGCCCTGCTTCCCGATAAAAATTACTTGCCATGACAGCCAAATTTGGTGCTGATATATACACTGCCCAGCGGCGTGCCTAGTGTTAGTGCCATCCTAGGTGGGTTAACTTTTTTTCCACGCTACCTTTCTCGATAGAAACTCTGCAGATGTCAGAAAATCCCGCGGCTATATCTAAAGAACAAATGACACCTGGGAAGGCCAAATGTTCGCCCCCCCCCACCTCTACGTCACTGACGTGAGTCTTTGATGACAGGAGACAAGATTCATTTTTTACGCCCCCCCACCCCCCCCCCCCCCGCTAAACTCTGAAACCTATTATTTTCATCCATTAACACTATAGCCCATTAGATGCCCCCGCTATTCTGGCGCCCGGGGACATATGTCCCATCTGCCACCCCTTAGCTACGCCTCTGGCCACTGACAACTGGCACTGCCCCCCCCCCCCCCGAACATCAAAAGTGCCCTCCCGGGGGAAAATTTCTGAAAGAAACACTGCTGGCTTTCACTATGTGCATGGAAAATAACATCCTTAAGATCATTGACTTTAATTTAAATCAATAAAAAAAAACAATTTTCTGATGATTTATATTAAATAATTTATTCTATCAATTATCTATCAGTCAATAATGATAATTTATCATCCTCTGTCACACTCTGTGATTATTTATAGTTTATTTCTGATTATGTTTTAAAACTATTATTGATTTTGAAGAAATTTTGTTTTGTTATCAATAAATTGAATTCATCGAGGTTTAACTTTATTGAATGTTTATTTTTATTACATTTTTTATTCCTCTTGGGAACAGGAACTGTTTGTCCCCAGACCCTACCTTAGCATGGGGCGAGTGCCCCCCCCCCCCTTCTCACGGCCCAGATAAATTGTGTTGCTAGGGGGCCTCAGTGCCTTGCTGTGCCCAGGGCCTCCTATGTTGTTAAGACGGCCCTGTTGCACCCGATAATCGTGTATAAGTCTTTTATTACAGTAATTGATAATAAATTGAATCTTTGGAGCAAAGTCATTTATTTCAGCGATAAGAATAAGAATGATATAAATTGTCTTTCAAAAATCATAAACATATTATAAACAATGGCGTAGCTAAGGTTGGTGTCATCCGGGGCGAGCCAGGATTTTTCGACACACCTAATCCAAGCAAAACAATTCTGCAACAGGCCGAAAATATCGCCCCTAAATATATAAGTAAAAATTGTCTAGAACTTGTTGTGTGTCCCTCATTTACATACACGTGACCCCCCGCGCGCTCTGCTTAGAGAGAACATTTCATGATAGAGCTTGACCGGCTGAAGGTTTTTACACCGGGTCCGGGGAGTTTTGAAATTATCCGGTGAGTCCCGGTGAGTCCCGATGAGTCCCGGTGAGTCCAATTGTTACAAAGAGTTCAAATTATAGAAAATAAGAAGTTAAAAATAAGCCTACAGACCTGTAACGCTGAATTATAAGTCCTATAAAGCTGAACTATAAGACCTATAAAGCTAAACTATAAGACCTGTAAAGCTGAACTCTAAGACCTATAAAGCTGAACTATAAGACCTGTAAAGCTGAACTCTAAGACCTATATTATTCCAACTGCCAAATTGGCCTGAATTTAATTTGATTGTCACCCGAGTTGACGGGACTGCTCCCCTAGTTGACTTGACTGTCTTCCCAGTTGACTTGGCCGTCACCATTGACTTGATTTCCCCCCTAGTTGACTTTACTGTCGCCATAGTTGACGGCTTCTTTTGGTTAAATTCGTTCCATTTTGAATAATTTTTTATTGAGTTATATGTGATATTTATCTTGGATTTGTTTATTAACTACCCTTAGACATATCGATGCCACTGAACTGCCAGTGAAAGATTTGTTTACTAACTACCCTTAGACATATCGATGCCACTGAACTGCCAGTGAAAGATTTGTTTACTAACTACCCTTAGACATATCGATGCCACTGAACTGCCAGTGAAGGATTTGTTTACTAACTACCCTTAGACATATCGATGCCACTGAACTGCCAGTGAAGGATTTGTTTACTAACTACCCTTAGACATATCGATGCCACTGAACTGCCAGTGAAAGATTTGTTTACTAACTACCCTTAGACATATCGATGCCACTGAACTGCCAGTGAAGGATTTGTTTACTAACTACCCTTAGACATATTGATGCCACTGAACTGCCAGTGAAAGATTTGTTTACTAACTACCCTTAGACATATCGATGCCACTGAACTGCCAGTGAAAGATTTGTTTACTAACTACCCTTAGACTTATCGATGCCACTGAACTGCCAGTGAAGAATCTGTACGAACGACTTTGTTTTTAGTGGTTGGTTTGAACTTTCCTTCCACTATTTCTACACAACCGGGTTATTAAACTGCAGACGGTTGAGCCGATCAACTGGGTTATCAAACTGCAGACGGTTGAGCCGATCAACTGGGTTATCAAACTGCAGACGGTTGAGCCGATTAGCTCCGAGTTCCAACACCTTATACGTGTAGTTATTTGAGGTAAATCAGATGACGCATTACGTCTTTTAATCCCTTATCTTACGTCCCACTTTGCCCACAAGGCCACCCACCACAATGGAGAGAAAGATTTACCGACAGGCGTGGATCGCCCGCCCCCTATTGCCTTTTCTGCGCCACTGTACCCAGTATTTCAAAATATGTGCATTAATTTCAAGAGGCGTCTCTTTGATTTAATGACACTTTAACTACTTTATACTTTAATGTAAGAATTAATGTAATACTTCTATATAAGCCAATCATGGTATCTTGAAGATGAATGTAACACTGGATGTAATACTTCTATATAAGCCAATCATGGTCTCTTGAAGATGAATGTAACACTGGATGCAATACTTCTATATAAGCCAATCATGGTCTCTTGAAGATGAATGTAACACTGGATGTAATACTTCTATATAAGCCAATCATGGTATCTTGAAGTTGAATGTAACACTGGATGCAATACTTCTATATAAGCCAATCATGGTATCTTGAAGTTGAATGTAACACTGGATGTAATACTTCTATATAAGCCAATCATGGTATCTTGAAGATGAATGTAACACTGGATGTAATACTTCTATATAAGCCAATCATGGTATTTTGAAGTTGAATGTAACACTGGATGTAATACTTCTATATAAGCCAATCATGGTATCTTGAAGTTGAATGTAACACTGGATGTAATACTTCTATATAAGCCAATCATGGTATCTTGAAGTTGAATGTAACACTGGATGTAATACTTCTATATAAGCCAATCATGGTATCTTGAAGATGAATGTAACACTGGATGTAATACTTCTATATAAGCCAATCATGGTATCTTGAAGATGAATGTAACACTGGATGTAATACTTCTATATAAGCCAATCATGGTATCTTGAAGTTGAATGTAACACTGGATGTAATACTTCTATATAAGCCAATCATGGTATCTTGAAGATGAATGTAACACTGGATGTAATACTTCTATATAAGCCAATCATTAATCATGGTCTCTTGAAGTTGAATGTAACACTGGATGTAATACTTCTATATAAGCCAATCATGGTATCTTGAAGTTGAATGTAACACTGGATGTAATACTTCTATATAAGCCAATCATGATATCTTGAAGTTGAATGTAACACTGGATGTAATACTTCTATATAAGCCAATCATGGTATCTTGAAGTTGAATGTAACACTGGATGCAATACTTCTATATAAGCCAATCATGGTATCTTGAAGTTGAATGTAACACTGGATGTAATACTTCTATATAAGCCAATCATGGTATCTTGAAGTTGAATGTAACACTGGATGTAATACTTCTATATAAGCCAATCATGGTATCTTGAAGTTGAATGTAACACTGGATGTAATACTTCTATATAAGCCAATCATGGTATCTTGAAGATGAATGTAACACTGGATGTAATACTTCTATATAAGCCAATCATGGTATCTTGAAGTTGAATGTAACACTGGATGTAATACTTCTATATAAGCCAATCATGGTATCTTGAAGTTGAATGTAACACTGGATGCACCGTCTACTCGTCATGTTCTCATACATAATGAGTGTCATTCTTTATTATTATTGACATGTGTAGTGAAAGCTTTTTTTTTTTGACATAAGGAAGTTTTCTCACATTTTTTAGTGGGATGGACCGCAAGAATGTATCTTTACTGCAACGGCAAATAGGGCCCAATTCATTGTTCACTGTCGATTACGGCCCAACTCATTGATCACTTTTAATTACGGCCCAATTCATTGATCACTTTCAATTACGGCCCAATTCATTGATCACTTTCAAATACGGCCCAATTCATTGATCACTTTCAATTACGGCCCAACTCATTGATCACTTTTAATTACGGCCCAATTCATTGATCACTTTCAATTACGGCCCAATTCATTGATCACTTTCAATTACGGCCCAATTCATTGATCACTTTCAATTACGGCCCAATTCATTGATCACTTTCAAATACGGCCCATTTCATTGATCACTTTCAATTACGGCCCAATTCATTGATCACTTTCAATTACGGCCCAATTCATTGATCACTTTCAATTACGGCCCAATTCATTGATCACTTTCGATCTTTAAACAAATGTTTTCCATTTGGAGTTAAGTAGCATAGGGCTCATCGACAGGTACCTACCCCATGGAACGTCACTTTGAGAAGCCCTGTTCTAGGGGGCCCGGAAGGGGGGGGGACAATAATAGCCTTACTTTTCTGCTCCCGAAACCTGCTAGATGGCTTTTGTCACTTCTACCTAGTGCTGCTTCACATGAACATCATCTTTACCGTCTGCACTTAACATTGTCTTACTTACATTTACACAAACGATGTCAACTTTGCGCCAAGTCATTTTAAGAATAGGCAAATAACGGGGATGTTGTCAGGGGCGCCACCCCACAGATTTGGCTTTGGGGGTGGGGTATTTTAGTTTACCAGATTTTTAACTCTGCAACTCAATTATCGTTTTGAATCTATGTATGAGGGATAGCTCTGCTCCCTTTATAGTTCTACACCCTTGGATAGCTCTACTCCCTTGGATAGCTCTACTCCCTTGATAGTTCTACTCCCTTGGATAGCTCTACTCCCTTGGATAGCTCTATTCCCTTGATAGTTCTACTCCCTTGGATAGCTCTACTCCCTTGGATAGCTCTACTTTCTTTATAGTTCTACTCCCTTGGATAGCTCTACTCCCTTTATAGTTCTACTCCCATGGATAGCTCTACTCCCTTTATAGTTCTACTCCCTTGGATAGCTCTACTCCCTTGGATAGCTCTACTCCCTTGGATAGCTCTACTCCCTTGGATAGCTCTACTCCCTTGGATAGCTCTACTCCCTTGGATAGCTCTACTCCCTTGGATAGCTCTATTTGGATAGCTCTACTCCCCTGTATAGCTCTTCTTGGATAGCTCTACTCCCTTGGTAAGCTCTACTCCTTTGGATAGCTCTACTCCCTTGGATAGCTCTACTCCCTTGGATACATCTACTCCCTTGGATAGCACCACTCCCTTGGATAGCTCTACTCCCTTGGATAGCTCTACTCCCTTGGATAGCTCTTCTTAGATAGTTGTACTTGGATAGCTCTACTTGGATAGCGCTACTTGGATACTCTACTTGGATAGCTCTACTCTCTCGGATAGCTCTTCCTGGATAGTTGTACTTGTATAGTTGTACTTGGAAAGCTCTGAATAACTACTGAGTTGAAACAATGCTAACCCACCCTAAAATGGGCATACATTAACTTATTCTAATTTTATCATGGATTGTGTACTATTACTCTTTAAGACCATACTGAATAAATGATGTAAAAATTATCATAAATGTAATGTCCAACGTCATATGACGATAATTCAAGCAGTTACCATTCACTAGAAAATGTCAGTTGTACACTTTGGCGTCGCAGACACAAAGAAAAATCGAAGTACATTATGCGTCCAAACAAGAATTGCTGAAACTCGAGCATCTTGAATGCGTACTTGTTGATTGTCAACGTACGCCAATTTCACTCTAGTACACGCAGCTCGTTTGCTGAGGTGGCAAAATAGTTTGAAGGTGAAATCAGTTAGACAAACTTGTAGGTGAAAAATACACAGGTAAAAATGTCACAGTGTTAAGATAAGACATTGCCGGAGATTCAAGAACTCACTTCCTTACGTCAGAAAGGTGTGGGGGCGCTTATCAGTGTAAGGTTGGGGGTAGTGGTAGCGTGTCTATAGTATATGTGTCTATGTGTGTATGTGTTTCATGTATGTGAACGGGGCGTGTCGAGGAATGGTGGCGCCCAGGGCGGATCAGCCAAAAGGTGATTTTGGCACCCCTTGCGTTTGTGAAGTGATATTTTATCATTTGATTCAATATATTAAGGTCCTATCTAAAGACGCTTTTGGCCCGCCTTGCGTTTGTGAAGTGATAGTTCATCATTTGATTCAATATATTAAGGTCCTATCTAAAGACGCCCCTAAAGATGGGTCCGAGGCCGCATCCCCATTCACCCCCCCCCCCCCCATTGGCACGGCCCTGTACAGATATGAGTGTGTGCGGCGTGCATCATGTGTCTTTTGCATTACTATCTGACATTAATTCTGTATTTCATTTGCAGAAAATAACTCAAGAGTGACGGAAAATGAAACGTCTAACGATGCTGGTCAGTTAACAACCAATTTATGATTTAATCCAGCGGCTGGTCAACTTTTCAAGTGAAAGGCCATTTTAATAAATTATATCTGATTATTAGAGTATCTCGGGAGCAGCAGACAGAGGCGAAGTGGGGAGAGCGAATGACACCCGGAAGAATAGTTTACTCCTAATACTTGAAACGTAAAATGTAGACTACATTAAATTATACAGCAGACACGAAGATACAGATCTGAAGACATTACTAAATAAAATAGCCAATATAACTCAAGTGTTATAGATAGTTGTAGGAAAATTTAAATAATGAAGAGAGCCGCATGTATTCTTTCATAGAACCACATACGGACATCGCTGGTCGCCGAACATAACACTAGTATGACAAATGAAGTGATTTTCTTAACAATTTAACTTTTTTTCCTTCTCAACATTGACATACATGAGTGTCAAGATTGTGTGTAGATGGTAGTGTTATAGTTTCATCCACGTGTTTCATTTTGTGAATGTCTATAGATGTCATTCATTGAGAAACAACGATGGGACAAACCAGTGCCGTCAATGTAATCACGATAGTTTGTCATACAATCTTTTTTTTTTCTATTGAACTGTATTATCACAAGTAGCCGCACCACCGCCAGCAATAACCTCATCTCCTTAGCAACATCACGCCACACTTAAAACAGTAGGTTACATGCCCTACATCACGGCTATTGTTGCACTTATAATAATAATACCTGCTTAACTAGGACATTGTGGCTTAGTGTTTGGCCTTTGGGGAAAACCCCTTTTTAGTTCGTCTCACTTCAGATCTTTCTATGCTGGGTGCAAAACCTAAACACAAATTTTCTCTATAATCTCGCCTCCCCGACCACTTACCTTCGACAGCTCCCTGAACCCTCCCTCCCCCGATGCCAGACCGATGACCCCCGGGGGCCCCTCCCTCCCCCTCCCTCCATGCCTTCCTTGCTAATTGTTCATAATGATTCTAGATGGCACTAATCTACGCGGGGTAATATGTGGTCATATATTTCTGTGGTAATATCTGGTCATATAGTTCTGTGTGAATATGTGGTCATATAGTTCTGTGGTAATATGTGGTCATATATTTCTGGGGTCATATGTGGTCATACAGTTCTGTGGTAATATGTGGTCATATAGTTCTGAGAAGACACTCTTTTGTACACACGCTAATTGTTTCCGATGCTGCGATATGTACACAATTGAATGTCGAATGCACAACTATAATTTATAAGGTACACTGCAGTTCGTTAGACTTAAAATGTAAGAATCACTACTATAAATTGTGTACACTAGCACCCCAAAGACCCTTTATAAAACGCTGGTCCCTTACCTTACGCTACCTGGAAATATCGGAACCAGGGGCCAGATTTATTACTCCAAGAAATTATCTGGTGACGACACAAGATGGATGGTGTCACAGGTCTGACTGCACTGCAGGATATGAAGGAACAAAAAGGTCTATGTCACACACACACACACACACAGATGTCGGCCCAGCCCGTGAATAGTTTATTAATTAGCAGACAAGGGAGTGGGAAGTGGGGGGAGAGAAAGGGGAACAAATCGGTGCGGCGTCTCATAAGGACGATATGTCATACACTATAAGAACATTAGTCTCACCTTCATTGGATGCACACTTGACCTTCACGTCATCATAGCGAAGCGGTTTCATTATGTGCCAAAAATCTCGTCTAGTGCTCTACGCTACAACAGAGAAATGATTCGGGCAGTCGAATATGTTGGACTTAATTAATGAAATAATTTTATTTTCAACGACTTGGAAGGTTAAATAAACTTTTGCTGTAACGGGGACTTAAGAAGGGAAGTGCTGTAACAGGGACTTTAGAAGGGAAGTGCTGTAACGGGGACTTTAGAAGGGAAGTGCTGTAACGGGGACTTTAGAAGGGAAGTGCTGTAACGGGGACTTAAGAAGGGAAGTGCTGTAACGGGGACTTTAGGAGGGAAGTGCTGTATCAGGGACTTTAGGAGGGAAGTGTTGTAACAGGGACTTTAGAAGGGAAGTGTTGTAACAGGGACGTTAGGAGGGAAGTGTTGTATCAGGGACTTTAGGAGGGAAGTGTTGTATCAGGGACTTTAGGAGGGAAGTGTTGTATCAGGGACTTTAGGAGGGAAGTATTGTAACAGGGACTTTAGAAGGGAAGTGTTGTAACAGTGACTTTAGAAGGGAAGTGCTGCAACAGGGACTTTAGGGGGGAAGTATTGTAACAGGGACTTTAGAAGGGAAGTGTTGTAACAGGGACTTTAGGAGGGAAGTGCTGCAACAGGGACTTTAGAAGGGAAGTGTTGTAACAGGGACTTTAGGAGGGAAGTATTGTAACAGGGACTTTAGAAGGGACGTATTGTAGGAGCTGTCACTCTGGAATGGAAGTGTTATTAAGGGTTGTCACTTTGGAATGGAAGTGTTATTAGGAGTTGTCACTTTGGAATGGAAGTGTTATTAGGAGTTGTCACTTTGGAATGGAAGTGTTATTAGGAGTTGTCAATTTGGAATGGAAGTGTTTTTAAGAGTTGTCACTTTGGAATGGAAGTGTTATTAGGAGTTGTCACTTTGGAATGGAAGTGTTATTAGGCGTTGTAAGAATAATGGGGTCACGGAGTCAAACCAGTGCAACATTTTCCAGTCTTTAAAGTTATCAAATAGACTTTTCGTAGGAGAAAGTTTGTCCCAAAATTCGCATAATTTATTTCTCTCTATCATTGGTAGGAATCAGAGGGTGGTGGCGTGCACCCGAGTCCGTTAAGTTTACCTGTAGTCGAGGGATGGGGCATTGACGTCGCTAGGCTTAGTGTCCCCCGGGGGCCCACCCCGCGACCCCCTTCCTACGCCACCGGCGGTGGAGGAGTCAATATTGAAAACATATTAAGGGTCGTTCGTAAATAACGTCCCGCAGAAAATGACCTTTTCAGACCCCCCCCCCCTGTCGCAAAATGTCACAAATTCTTTAGCGCCCCCCCCCAATTAGTGTCACGTCACACCTAAAAAAATTCAAAACATACATGACATACAATTTTCATTACTAAACTAAATTTTTATTTTGTTCTTTAACATTTTCCCATAGTGGATTGAGATAGGGTATTATTAGAAAACGGTGATGTAAAACGCAAAACAACGAAGTCCTCCCCGAGCCGAAGGTAAAATGGCCACGGCAGTTTCTTTGCGTCATTTTTCGATATGCGCAGAAGGTATGCGCGACTGAGTTTCACGGTACCTATAATACCAGAGGGAATTACGACCTCAAATTAATGGTTTGAAGAGTTATTGAATAAAGAATTTTCAAAATTAGAAAATTTTAGATTAATTTTTATTTTATTTGTGGCTTCACAAAACAAATTCTCAACCCCTCCCCCCCCCCCGGCCCCCCTGAGCGTGACTTAATGGCATTAAAATTTCTTTTGTAAAATATTTCAATGGGTATAGCATACTACAGTGTAATCACGCTGTAACACTAATTCGGATATATTGCGGTGGTGGCATGGCTTATGCGTAGCAAAAAAATGTTTTAAAAGTACTTGAAAAAAAAAAACTTGAAAAAATAAATAAGCTCACAATGTGTGGTTTACTAGCTGTAAAGACTACAACGGTATTCGCACGTGATCAGAGTGACACCGTGTTGTAGGTGGACGTGATCAGCGTGACATCATGTTCTATGTGGACGTGATCAGTATGACACCATGTTGTGGGTGGACGCGATTAGTGTGACATCGTTTTGTATGTGGACGTGATCAGTGTGACACCGTGTTGTAGGTGGGCGTCAGTAGACGACTCGGGTGCATTCGGACGCACTAGTAGGCACAGGAAGGTCGCATACACATTTTTTTGCAACTTCACATTAACGCTATTCCATTATTAACAGTATCCAATTATATGTATCCCAATTACCGCGTAATAGCGTGGTTCCACTGCTATTAACAGGATCCGATTATATGTATCCCAATTACCGCGTAATAAGCGTGCTTCCACTGCTATTAACAGGATCCGATTATATGTATCCCAATTACCGCGTAATAGCGTGCTTCCACTGCTATTAACAGGATCCAATTATATGTATCCCAATTACCGCGTAATAGCGTGCTTCCACTGCTATTAACAGGATCCAATTATATGTATCCCAATTACCGCGTAATAGCGTGCTTCCACTGCTATTAACAGGATCCAATTATATGTATCCCAATTACCGCGTAATAGCGTGCTTCCACTGCTATTAACAGGATCCGATTATATGTATCCCAATTATCGCGTAATAGCGTGCTTCCACTGCTATTAACAGGATCCAATTATATGTATCCCAATTATCGCGTAATAGCGTGCTTCCATTGTAGTTCGATGGGAGCGTATATTTGTTAAACATAAAAGCCTGCATATCGCTATTTATTTATTGAAATAAGGGGTATTTTTTTAAAAATTAAGGCAGTATATCTGATATATTATTTAAAAAAATCGTTTAAATCAATTAAAACATATTCATCACATTGTCCCCACAATATTTGCATTAATATTTTTTCTGATAAATAATATACAAAATCCTTTTTCTCTGTAATGACATTGTGTCAGTTTTTGTCAACAGTAACAGAAACCTATACTATAATGAGTCCCTATACAACTACTTGGTACTGTGGCGCAAGTTGATTGCATACAAAACGATTAGAAATAATTAACTTATGGTCGAAAATAAAATTCAAGTCAAATTTTCGTTGCTATTTTAAATTAAATGACACATTTCAGAATTTAGTGAGTTTGGCCTAAAGCGAACGCCGTACTAGGGCGACACTAAGAATAAACATGGCGGCTCTACCGGAAATAGCTCAGCTATTTTCGTTACAGCTTATAACAGTTTACTGCATCATAGACTGAGTGACATTAATTATTAAAACTGTCTCGCGATGAATTAAAATATGGGGGAGACAACTCTAGGCGTAACTTTCTTCGTTTATTGTGGATAGATGCACAGCTTTTACTTCCCCAGTTACAGAGCAAGCAGTGTTTCTTTCAGACATGTATCCCAGGGGGGGGGGGTGCTTTTGCCAGTGACCAGAGGCGTAGCTATTGGGTGGCAGATTGGGCATATGTGCCGGGGTGCCAGACTAGCGGGGGGCAAAATTGGCCTTGATTGTATTTAATGGCTGAAAATAATCAGTTTCAGATTTGAGGGGGTGGGGGGGGGTAAAATCGAATCTAGTCCCCTGACGCTAAACACTGAAGAAACGCCCCTGCTAGTGTTGTCGAAATAGGGCGGATGGGGTGGTCCACCCAGTTGTCACTTTTTTTCTTTATTTCTTAGGATTTTGGGGGGCTTTGGCATGGAACGTAGTTGGGGGGCCCTGGAAGGGGGGTCCGGGGGCGGATCTCCCCCAGAGCTGAGGAGAAAACAGCACCCACCACTGCAGCACCTCCACTCTGCCTTCGTCACTGTTTCCCATTTGCTCGCGTGTAACCGCTAACCATGTTGATAATTCCACCACTAGAGAAAATGTGTACGTCTGACATATATGGGCTTGCATTTTGTAGGCTAAAAAAAGGGCTTGGCGGGGCCCCCTTGGCAGTGGGGCCCAAGGTGGTCGCCTACTTTGCCTATGCCTAAGAACGGCATTGTATGCAGCTGTGGCAATTTCGGACAACTTCAGAGTTTGTACCGCCCATGGCGGCACTAATAGTAGCTGCGCCACTAGACAGTGTATTTATCGATACCAAAATTGGTGATCATTTTCATTGAGAAGTAGGGTGGAAATTGAGGGTGCCGATGAATCTTGATTGTGGGAGGGGTCTGAAGAATTTTTTTTATTATTTCAAGATCAAGAGGTGTATTTTTGAGTATACTTGACATCAATCTTTCTATTATACCCGGTACTTTTTAAACGGGGAAGGACATTTTTAAGGTTTTGTGGGAGGCATTATGTCGCCCAGTACCATACATAAATTGAATTCACTCAGTTTGTACGTGCCCCAGAGTTAGCATTTGGAATACGCTTATAATCAACCCCATACTGTACCATTGATCAGCGTGAGTGAAGGAGGTGCTGCAGAAATTTAGAAAGCTAAAGACTGTCGGGCGAACTCAAAATGCAAGGGTGCTTTTTGGTGCAAGGGTGCTTTTTGGTGCAAGGGTGCTTTTTGGTGCAAACTTGAATCTGTTGTCTCTTTCAGACAATTTTGAGGTGTCATTTCAAACTTTCGGGTGGGAAGTGCTAAAATTAGCCACAATAATGATCGAAGACATCGTAAATTCCGCTCCAGTGGGACGTAAACTATATTCATTCTAGTTGTGCCTAGATTATTCTCGCCCCTTAAATCTTTATATTTATAGACCCCAGAATTTTTTTATTACAAAAATGCATTTTTTCACACATCTGAATTTAGTTTTGCAACATTCTACACTTAATTGGAGAGCAGTGGAAGAGATCCTAGTTATGAAATCTAGGTGTCACTTAACCTTAGAACCATCGTGTGCGCCCAGCAACCACTATGACTGCAGGGTGCCTCGGACTTTTTAGGGGTTTAAAGATGTGATGAGGAATTTTTCTTTATTATCATCTTTCAATGCAGGATGGAAAACAAAAAAAAAAGGGGGGGGGGTGGCAAACGGAACAGTGCTTGACCTGCTTGTGTAATGTAAATAAAAATGTATATTAATAAAAATAGTAATGTGGCTTTAATTTATTTTTTTACATTATTTGGGGGTAGCTAGTTAATTAATAAATGAATTTTCAACACATAAAATAATTAAAAAGGGTTCCATCATTAAAGAGCACCGCAAACATTATTTTATTTGCTGAACGCAAGTGGAAAAGACAAAACAACTTACTTATAATAATTAGACTACCTCTTATAAATATTTCCAAATTTTACCACTGTCAAAATTTGTTTAAAGCTTATTAATAAGAAAGCTCTATACATTTTTGTCGGTTTTGAAAACTGGTCATTGTTATAAATCGTATATGAAAGTCATTACTACTTTGAGAAGACCTGAATTGTACACAAAATAACATACTTATTAATGTGTGATTTTATGTAAGGGAAATCGTAGGCAAATAAAGTATGTATTTCCCAATAACTGAAATGTTTGTTTGTAATTTCAAAATACTATATATTTTTTTCAGATAAATTATGAATTGTCCCTTAGATTTACTTTAAAACACAAAAACCAAAATCCACAGAATTTATTTTAAATTGATCAAATCAGATGTAAGAATTTTTTTTCTAAAACTAGTACCATCAAAATTTATTTTAAAGAATTGTCATGATAATCGAAATGCTAGTTCACAAATAATTTTTGTTGTTTTTTGTATTTTCTTTTTAAGCTTTCTGATAATCAAGAAAAAAAAAATATTAAAAAAAAAAAATCCGTGAAAATAGGTGGGGCATAAAAAATATAGGCTATGTATTCATATAGATTTTGAGACCACATCACCAATGAGCAAATAAAAGAAAGGATTCGTCAGGCAATTGGGCAATTGGGCAATACGATGACCTCCTGACGTCTGTTAAAAAGCGCAAACTTGAGTGGTATGGCCACGTGACCAGAAAACAAGGGCTCGCCAAAGAGATCTTGCAGGGCACTACTAGAGGAGGGAGAAGAAGAGGAAGACAAAGAAAAAGATGGGAAGATAACATCAAAGAATGGACGTGATTAAAACTAGGCGATGCTATGCGTAGGGCAGAAGACCGAGAGGAATGGAGAAGAATAGTGTACATGTCATCTGTGGCGCCCCAGCGGTCGAATGACTACGGGACCTGACGATGATGATGATTCATATAGCCTCTGTTATTCAGGAAACATTGCTACAAAAGTAGCACATTAAAATAAAACACAAACCCTTTCGATATAATAGATGCGCCGGTTAGATTCTTAATTTAAAAATGAATTATCTCTTTTTCATTAAAAGTCTTCATTTTCTATAATTCAACACGCACGGAATCGGCTAAATTTATAGTTAAGCAAATAACAAAAAAAAAATTTAATTTAAAGACAAATGCAATCATACAATGAATAATTAACATCGATCCCTACTTTAAAAAGCATGCTCTTATGATGAAATATAATTTGAAAATAGATTACGCATGTTTGATACTTAGCAAGAACTGTTATTAAAATTGTAGACCTTTAAATTGATGTAAAGCTAATTAAATACAATGTTTTTTAAATCTTTAAACTTGTGAAGTTACAAAAAAATAAATGAATAAAAATACCGATATATGCGAAATATGGGAAGTAGGCAATCGCCTTATAATTTGAGTGGCTAGTGCGATATTTATAATCGAATACTTTACGCCTTTAGCAAGAGTAGCCTTAAATATATAGATCATCAAATATATCGAGCGTAGCAATATTTCATCGATTCCACTAATTGTAATCGGTTAAAGGCACCTGACAAGTAATCGGCAGGAGCTCTTGGCCGGCCACTCACGAAGAGCAGCGTCACCAGCACCGATCCGGCACCAGATATTAATATTTTTACAACTTTTTAAAAAGACCATTAAGTAATTTTTTATTTTTTAAAATATATATATATAATCTTAAATTATTGTACACATTTTGTTCCGGGGGGTATATGATTTTCCCCGGGGGTAAAGTGCCCCCCCCCCCGGAGGTATGCCTGAAAGAAACCCTGAAAGCAACGACGCGTGACAGAGAACATCCCGATCTTGAAGTGGAGAATTTTAAAAGAAAATTTCTGAAAGAATTTGTTCACCTTTCTGAAAGACACCAAGATAATAAAATGAAATATCATTTATGGGTACTTGATCAACATATTAACAAGGCTTCTATTGTAAATAGTGCTGTGTCGGATGCACCTTCTTACGACAAGTCGGGGGTCCGGCTATTTTTTTAAGACAATACCCGGCGAGTCCGAGGTACGTGTGTCGTAAGATAGAAAAAAAAAGAGAGAAGAGGTATCCTCTCATTTTCTATAATGTGTCCAACCCAAAGAAGAGAAGTTAAAACTGCATTTATACAACAAGTAGCGGTAACGGATGCATCAGAGTTGAAGGTTTCAAAACGCTAACAGCTTAATAATATTAAAGTCCTAAACCAGTGGCTCTCAACATTTTAGTGTCGCGACCCTTTATGACATTTTGCCCAGTTGTGGCGACCAGCAACAAGAACAATACTCGGCATTTCCGTTTACACGGATCAGTACCCGACTCAGTACCCTGCTCAGTACCCATGTTAGTACCCGGCTCCGTACCCAGGACAGTACCCGGGTCAGTACCCGACTCAGTACTCAGGTCAGTACCCGACTTAGTACCCGGCTCAGTACCCAGGTCAGAACCCGGGTCAGTTCCCGACTCAGTACCCGGGTCAGTAACCGACTCAATACCCGGCTCAGTACCCGACTCAGTACCCGACTCAGTACCCGGCTCAGTACCCGACTCAGTACCCGACTCAGTACCCGACTCAGTACCCGGGTCAGTAACCGACTCAATACCCGGGTCAGTTCCCGACTCAGTAACCGACTCAATACCCGGCTCAGTACCCGACTCAGTACCCGGGTCAGTAACCGACTCAATACCCGGGTCAGTTCCCGACTCAGTACCCGGGTCAGTAACCGGCTCAGTACCCGGCTCAATACCCGGCTCAGTACCCGACTCAGTACCCGACTCAGTACCCGGCTCAAGACCCCGGTCAGCCCTTTTGCTAACGCTCTGATTGGGGTATCCAACTAATGAACAAGACGGCCGTCAATAGTTAAAATGTTTTAGGCCAATAAAATTCTTTACTATGATTTTTTTTTATAAATAATGACATCAAATTCGCATTCGTAGACTTAGAGTTAATAAAAAAGAAGAAAATAATAAAATATTTAATGAACATTAATGTTCACTGACTTGATTTTGAATAAACATCTCTGTTTAAATTATGAACTGTTATTCTTGTTTTAATGTTCCCTTGATTTTTAATGAAAATCTCTGCCATTTGTTCTGGTTTTTTTTTTTTTTTGGAGAATATCTATATGTTACCAATTTTTTGTTAAAAGATGAAAACACCATATGATAATCAAGGTACAGGCAGCAAGTCTATGGTCTAGATACAGACCACAAGTCTATTGACAAGGTACAGACCACAAGTCTATCGACAAAGTACAAACCACAAGTCTATTGACAAGGCACAGACCACAAGTCTATTGACAAGGTACAGACCACAAGTCTGTTGACAAGGTACAGACCACAAGTCTGTTGACAAGGTACAGACCACAAGTCTATTGACAAGGTACAGACCACAAGTCTATTGACACCGTACAGACCACAAATTTACAGACAAGACGTTGACATTACACTTACCCATCGCACGTCCTGAACATCCTCTGCTGAAAACTGATATGATATAACTCCATCATTATAGCCGAATGTCCCACCATGACTCACGTTCATTCTTATATGATGATATGGGATAGATGAATGCACAGCACTTGATGTGCTAATGACTTATACTATCCACGGGAAAAAGGCACGGGATGTTGTGTGGATGATATCCAATCAAATCACGTACTGGATGTGGTATGGTTTTATATCCAAAGATATCAACTGCTTAACACACTAAACTAATATCCACGGAAATCACCAGCCCCTTAATTTGCTTAACAAAAATTTAAAGTAAAGGAAAAGTTCTGTGTAACTAGGGTGTAGTGATACACAAGAAATAAATATGGCCAACGAAAAAAGTCCAGTAAACAAATAATAGTACTTTAATTTGTCTAAAAAAATGTTTATCGGATGAATAGAAGTTAATGCAAATATTGACGTCTTCGGTCAATGACGTCAACTGTTTGGAACCTTGACGAAATGAACGGTGAGAGAAAAGACAACTCTTAATTAATTGCTTTGAAAAGCAGCGTGAATTGAAAGACTGGCAGAGGTCAAAGGCCAATAAGTTATATGTTTAAACGTGACGTGACACGAGTAAATATTTCAGCTTTCGGGAACAGAGGGAAATGAATTATAATTAGAAAATTAAAGACGATTTTCTTAATAGTAACATCTCCCCCCACAAACCCCAACCACCATCCCCCCAAAGATTTAAAAACTCCCACAACAGCCCTTCCTCAACCCCCACCCCACCCCCCGCACAAAAAACTCCCTCACACACTCTTTATGTGACCTTAGCCAGTGCCAAATAAATTGACTAACAAATAAAAATTGTAGACATTATCTTTTCAACAAACAGGTCATTCAAGTAGACTACACCCATATCGATGGATTAACTCCATGGTCTTTCAAGTATACTGCCATTTGGCTGGATCTAAAATTTAAATGGTTATTCAAGTAGACTACAGCCATATGGCTGGATGATCTAAATGGTCATTCAAGTAGACTACAGCCATATGGTTGGATGATCTAAATGGTCATTCGAGTAGACTACAGCCATTTGGTTGGATAAACTCTATGGTCATGAATGTAGAATAGAGCCATTTTCTTTCACACTTGGATTCAGATGATCAATTAGTGTTGCTTTGTTGCATCTGCCTTTTGCAAAGTGTCGGACTTAGGACAACAGTATCATCCTTTCATGGAACCTTGTGTTGTTAGGTCAATACGCCATTAGGTCAATGTGCTGTTAGGTCAATGCGCCATTAGGTCAATGTGCTGTTCGATCAGTGTGCCGTTAGATCGGTAAGCCTTTAGGTCACTATCTATTCTGCTCTGCTTTTTTTTGTGTCTTGTTTAAAATTAAATGTTGATTTCACAATTACCACTGTCTCTCACCATTACCACTGTCTCTCACCATTACCACTGTCTCTCACCATTACCACTATCTCTCACCATTAACACTGTCTCTCACCCTTACCACTGTCTCTCACCATTACTACTGTCTCTCACCATTTCAAAATTAAGGTTGTCCCTTACGTTTTCGACAAACATATTCAAAATGCGAGTACTGCCCCACATGTCCACATGACCACCCCGAGCCAGTCTTCTGTCGGTCCGCTATATTGACTGGGTAAACAACTTCCGGCCCAGCTTTCATTAGATGAGCCCCAGGCCCCAGGCGTGTGTTGTGGGAGCTACAGATCCCGTTATGTCTACCTTTTCGGTGCCAGCTATAATTTTCTTACTCTCTAAGCTCGTGTCTTCCCATGAGAAGCTTGCTTGAGTAAATACCAGAGGTATATTTTCAAGGGGAAGATGGGGGTCTTATTGGTGGTGGGGGAGGTCGGGTTAAAGGTCTTATGAATGTTTTTGATTTTTCTAATAGAAACAAATGTAATTCTTTTATCGTGGGGCAATGACCAGTTGTGTGGAGTGTATGGTCAGTTTTGTGGAGCATAGGGCTAGTTGTGTGGAGTGTATGGGCAGTTGTGTGGAGTGTATGGCCAGTTGTGTGGATTGAATAGTCAGTTATGTGGAGCAATGGCCGGTTGTGTGGAGCGTAAGGTCAGTTGTGTGGAGTGAATGGTCAGTTGCGTGGAAATTATTGTCAGTTGTGTGGAAATTATGGTCAGTTGTGTGGAGTGAATGGTCAGTTGTGGACAGGCCTGCGGAGTAAAGGGTTACTGAAATAATTTAACATTGAGAGACGCCATGTGCTCAAGATGTAAATCCAAAGAATACATTGAAATGGTTATCATAATGTTTGTTACTTACTCGAAAGAAAGTAGTTTTCAATGGTGTATATAGAGTATGTTTTCAATGGTGTATATAGAGTATGTTTTCAATGGTGTATATAGAGTATGCACCAAAAAGTAACAACGCGTTCAAGATGCGGGAGTTCCACTACTGTTACTTTTGAGCCCTTAAAGTATCCTAAATTTGCCCTTAATCAGTCCTAACTGTGCCCTTAATATATCCCAACAGTTCCTTTAATCAGTCCTAACTGTGCCCTTAAAGTATCCTCACTGTGCACTCAATGTATCCTAACTGTGCCCTTAATATGTCCTAACAGTGCCCTTTATGTATCCAAACTGTGCCCTTAATCTGTCCTAACAGTGCCCTTTATGTATCCTTACTGTGCCATTAATATGTCCTAATAGTGCCCTTTTATGTATCCTAACTGTGCCCTTAAAATGTCCTAACTGTGAACTAAATGGTCCAGATCGTACCGTAAAATCATATGTGATGTCATATGTACTACTACAGTGAGCACGAGTTCCCTGATGTGCTCACTGGACATAGGAACTAAACAATGCACAGAATTAAAGCAACGGCCACTACAGAGATGATTAAACAAGACAAATAATTTTAAAAAACGATCTTGAGATGTAGGCATGCAATAAAACAACAGAAACAGCGGATCGTTTTTAACATTAAATGTAACTCAAGAAAACTACCGAACAAAGATTAAGCCAACGTGTTAGAAATATTTGAATGAATTTCACTGCACTCATAAGGATTTAAGAAAGAAAAAACCACTCTTTTCCAGATGTTTAAATTCTTTGCTCAGAACCTAATTAAATGCACCACCGGCAACTGAGAATACAACATCCACATGAATCAAACTACAAACACATCCAAAATCACGAACACACAACAAGACATCGTGAGGTACGGTTCATAGCCCCATCCCTCTCACAACACTCTCACCTTGCACAATCAATGGTATCTAACTTCATCTTTCGGGTCTGGTACCGTCTTTTACCTATGGCAGAGCTGAGTCTATAGCTACCTGGATCCAAGATGGTGCCGAATTAAAACTGGCATTTACTTATTTTGTCTTGATATGTTCCTGATCTGCTGTGCTTTACATGTTGTAGCGATGTTACTCTTGTGGTGTGTTCTGTCTTTGATGTTTGGGGAATGTTAATGGGATTTTATAGTGATGTTATAGAGATGTTTCGGGTATGGCATAGAGATGTTTTAGAGATGTTAGAGAGATGTGATAGAGATATTATTGAGATATTATATTGATGTTATGGATATATTTTAGAGATGTTATGGAGCTGTTGTTTTTTTTTTAGATTGTACAGATATGTTATAGATATTATAGAAATGATATACAGTGTTTAGATATGTTTTGGAGCTTCAGAAATTAGAAATGAGATCCTTTTTAATCTAAGTATGAAAAAGTACAGCATTAATGTATTTAAATTAGACTGACAAAATAGATGGCCCAACATTAGAAGAGAAATCATTGTTTGGCTATTTGATTTCATATTACCGGTTGTAAAGTTCATTGTGAGAAATTCAACTTTGGAGATAAGACAACAAGCCACTTGTCTTTGGCTAATGGTTTCAGAATGAGAGCTTATACAGCGTGCATCAGAATATTTGTAATGAAGGGAGACGTTGGGGGGAGATAACAACAACTCATATTTATAGTTTTGCAGCCAGACTAGATGTTCACGTTAATTAGAAAAGTAAAGTGCTCCCCCCTTAACGCACGATCACGTGATCGCAACGATCTCATGGCCGCAGGTGAGTCAAAGCAGTGAAGCAGCCAGAAAAAGCCGACATCGTAAAATGACTGAGACTGAAGTGCATGATGCATCATGATGCAAAAATGTAAGATGTAATGTCGGATCCAACATTAACAGAAGAAGAAAATAAATGTATCTATGGGCTCAGGTACACCCCATTTAGGATCCGCCTTCGACTGGTGCCATTAGTGAGTGTGGAACAAGATGTTTACAGACATGTCATGGCAACTTGTGTTTATACAAATGTAATGTTTGGCTGGGGCCGGTGCGTACAGAATGTAACTAATCATTATGGTGGGTTAGGACATTCGGGTAGAATGTTCCCTGAGGTGGGCTAATTATTTTCAGTGGCAGATTTTGAAGGCGAAAAAAAAATCCTGAGCTTGATAGAAAAAAATAAAATTTCGCATTTAATGGAAGAAAAGAGATAAGGCTTGGCGCTGGATTTGTTGAAAATTAACACCCCTACTAAATTGTTCAAAATATCGTGCTCAACTTAAAAACTAAAAAAAAAAATAAAAATTAATATTTAGATTGTAGCTATGAAATATTTATTATTTTATTTTACTTATCATATGATTTTAAACTTTTTAATTATTTTCTTTTGAGTGGGGTGGGGGGGGAGGGGGCGCTGGGATTCTATTTTAGTACATGCGCGTGTTTTGTTCCAAAAATGTAGGGCTGCAACAAAAACTTAAATTGGGGGCGGGGGGCCTTTTCTTCATATTAGGCTTGCCCTATTTGATAAGCCTACAGGTTTGACAACGTTAGTTTATTGTTTGGCATTCTCATCAGTGTTGAATTTATACTGATTGCGGTCATACTTCCTTTTAAAAAATCTTTTAGGGACAAGTCATTTAGTTTCAAGTTTTGACCGACTGTCGGTAAATGGACGGTTGGCACACCTGCCGGTGATAAGCCCAAGCATCGCGGTGTTGGGTTCGCTTGGCACAGCTGCCAGTGATAAATCCAAGCATCGCGGTGTTGGGTTCGCTTGGCACACCTGCCGGTGATAAATCCAAGCATCACGGTGTTGGGTTCGCTTGGCACAGCTGCCGGTGATAAATCCAAGCATCACGGTGTTGGTTTCGCTTGGCACAGCTGCCGGTGATAAATCCAAGCATCACGGTGTTGGATTCGCTTGGCACAGCTGCCGGTGATAAATCCAAGCATCACGGTGTTGGGTTCGCTTGGCACAGCTGCCGGTGATAAATCCAAGCATGGCGGTGTTGGGTTCGCTTGGCACAGCTGCCGGTGATAAATCCAAGCATGGTGGTGTTGGGTTCGCTTGGCACAGCTGCCGGTGATAAACCCAAGCATCACGGTGTTGGATTCGCTGTAAATAAAGTGCCCAGGGGTCAATAAAAAGCTGACGAAGACTGACGAATGTTGACAATATCTTACCAAACCTTAACCGGGCTCAGTTGTTGTTTTTTTACACCGGTTCCGGTTAGTTTGAGAAAATACCAGGTGGGTCCAAGTGTAACTTTTAAAAAAGTTAACTTGTCATTTTTCTTTATATATAAAATATGATAAGATAACATTCTTTTATTGATCCAAATAAATGGATTTTTTTGTATTGCATTGTACATTCTCAGCACATAAATAAAACACTTTGAACACAAGACATTTATATTAAGTTATTTCACTGGTAGAAAAAACAGCCATTCAGTGAATTCTCTTAGCCAAGTCAGGGACTTATTTGAGCTCATTAAGAGTTGTGACTTCGGGGGGAGCACGCTGATAAATTCCTACAGATTATATATATACCGGCCTTTTAAAAAATAGGCTTATAGACCGTCCTACATCCTACCCGCCAGCGTTTAAACAGTATTCCTATATAAAGTCCTACATCCTACCCACCAGCCTTTAAACAGTAGTCCTGAATCAAGTCCTACACCCTGCCCTCCGGCCTTCTACCCGTGGCTCTTAATGATTAACATAATAGTCACCTCCCCTAAGGGGGAAAAAAACAACCTGAACGGAGTTCGGACATCACGCATGAAAGCTCGCTGCGTGACATTTTCTCCACTCACTACTATTTATATAAAACATGTGGAGTTGGGGGAGGGCCGGTTGTGAAAGGAAGCAGGACACACCAGAAGTAAAATATTTATATAAGAGATATAATTGATAATAAAGAGCTAACCTCACTCAATCGTCATGTGTTGGCGCAACATGTTTAAACATTGCGAGGGAAATCAAACCCTAAAAGAAACGTTTTTCGTACAAATCCTTTATAAAATGTAATATCGAGAAACTAAAAGGGTGGGGGAGGCTAAAAAATTGAAAAAAGATGCATACAAGTAACGCACTTTATAAGAATCCTAATTAATGTCCGTCCCCCCCCCCCCCAAGATTCGCAACCGCACATTTTTTTACCCTCGGAATTATATTAATATTCTAATGACCCACCCGCTTTTACAACGTAGATTTATTCAAGCAACTATTTCAGAAAATAACAAAATAAAATATTACGCACCTAACGCATTTGCAATATTTAAAAAATTAAAAAATTTTTAAAAAATAATAAAAAGAATCTTATTTAGCGCAGTTATCGGGAATTTTGTTGCTTCAGCGTCATCACATATCCTTCATCTTCCCCTTGAACGACGTGAATGACTTTTTTTGGTGGGTAAGGGTGGGGTTGAAAATTTGACAGAATGCGTTGTCGTTGGAAACACGCCCATGTTTTAGCAAAATAGGTTGAAGGGAAGTGGGTCAATTAGCCGTCCGATTATTATTTTCATTTGTTTGCAACACACCCAGCCAGAAAGAAAAACACGAACAGAAGCACAGCTAACATAAAGAATTTTAAAAAAAAAAAAATGAAATATCTCCATCGAGATGTACATTACAAAGCCACTTAAGTGTTTGAAAACACTAGGCCAGTGTACGTTGTAAGTTGTGTCCTCCCTGAATTTCTTAGTGCACTGTGTTTGTGAGACATTAAAACATTTGTTCGCGACTTTAAAAACCCCGTTTTAATTTAACTTGGGCTCTTAAAAAGAGACCAAATTTATCTTTTAAAACACCGAAATAACATTAAAGTTTTTTTTTTTTTTGTTTAGTTTTATTTTCTGAATAACCACGTTGGCCCTTAAAATGTCTCAGTGGCGTAGCCATGATTTTCCGAATGGTGTGTAGGGGGGATGGAAACCGAGCTGTATGGAAGGCTCTGCACCCAACTGTCCAGAAGATCTGATGTCTAACACGTATCCTTAAAGAAGATGTATTCATCTACAAACTCCTTCCTGAGAGATCCCAGTGTGGATGGACACAGAAAGTCCTTAGGAGTGGATGAAATGTTGGTTTAATTGAATAAAATGTTGGTTTAATTGAATAAAATGTTGGTTTAATTGAATAAAATGTTGGTTTAATTGAATAAAATGTTGGTTTAATTGAATAAAATGTTGGTTTAATTGAATAAAATGTTGGTTTAATTGAATAAAATGTTGGTTTAATTGAATAAAATGTTGGTTTAATTGAATAAAATGTTGCTTTAATTGAATAAAATGTTGCTTTAATTGAATAAAATGTTGCTTTAATTGAATAAAATGTTGCTTTAATTGAATAAAATGTTGCTTTAATTGAATAAAATGTTGGTTTAATTGAATAAAATGTTGGTTTAATTGAATAAAATGTTGGTTTAAATTGTTCTCCTTTCTTTCTATCATTTTTTCCTTCTTTTTTGGGGGGGTCTCCTATAAGCCCTTGGGAGGGGGGTTGACTACCACCAATTCTACCTGCGCCACTAGGGGTAACTAGGGTTGGTGTCATCCAAGCAGACCATGAGTTTGCTGCCCCTTCTCCAACGAAAAAAACTGTTTTGTCCGAAAATGCCTCCCTTCAGTATATTGAAAATTTGCCACCCCCTCCGCCCCACTCTTCCAACACCTATGCTCTCAAGAACGATATCATTCTCTTGGTCAGCCCTGGCAAGGGTCAAGGGATATGTTAAGTTTGTGGACAGATGGTAGAAGCGTCTTGTCATACGAATTGTCGCAGCTATGATAAGTACAAACAAAAACAAAGTTTACATTGCTTCACGGCATTCTACGGCGGTGTTTCCCAAACTTTCTATGCTTCGCACGACCTCAAATTATTTGACTTGTCTCGCACCTATAAAAAAAATTATTTCTACGTCTCGATGCCCCCCCCCCCCCCCCCCCGAAACCCGAATTAAAATTGCATTTTAATATTTAAAAAATAGTGGACTTGTAATTTATTGATTGAATTGCAAAGAGAAGTGTTGATCTCTGAAAATAAACGTATAACTTATTGTTGATCTCTGAAAATAAACGTATAACTTATTACATATTTTAAAGGAAAGTGTGAGGAAAGAAATGTTTAAAAATATATAAGGATGTATGTCATAATATAAAAGCTAATCTCTTCTCTCTTCTTAAAGCCCATTTCCTCGCATCCCCTTAAATGCTTTCTTGCAATACGGTAATTGATATTATATCATAACAATGTAGGTCACATTGTTTGGCTGGTTTTTATGTATATTGAGAATTGTTTTTTTTTAAAAACCAATAGTGGTTTAGGAATCATCGATCTACTTATCTATACTGAGGTAATTATTAAAGGGACCCCTAGAGTCCACGGAGTTATTCGTGAGTCTTGGCTGTGGAGTACTGTAAGTTTTAAACAAAGTCAAACCTACAAACTGACCTACCTGAACTTATATGGGTTACGTTTCCAAGACGCTACCAGTGGGTAGCTTTTTCAATTAGGCGGTCGGTGCGTTTATTTTTTGTTTACTCCATAAAATCAAGATGACACGCTGTGTGTTTAGGTCACCCACGACTAATCATACCGTTAGACTCGTACACACCAAGAGATGTACACATGGATGTGGCCAAGATTGCCGGAGTCCCTCGGCACCTGGTCGTGTTTTACAAGTTCATATCAACTAGTGATAATCTAACTAGGTGGGCCACTTTATAGTGAGTGGTACGAGTGATGGGTTCGGTTCTTGAAGTGTGGCCCGTGGTTGGTCTTGAGTGGTTCATTCTGTGTGTCAATGATTGGCATGCTTGTATGGGGATTTTATGAGAACGCATAATTATGTAATAACTAAATAAAAATTGATGTTCTTGTAATAAGGAGTGCGTTAGACGGAGTTTGAGTCTTGTCTTAGTGGATTTAGAGTCTCAGTGGCAGTGGCGTATCAGTCAAAAGATAACATCAGGGTACTGTGGTAGAATAGTTCTATTATTTCATGACACGACGCTGAAGCTCCTATTTACGTCAGATATCTTCACCATTGTTTACGAGTGGTCTCGGGTTTTATTTTTATTTATTAATTTTTTAAAACTTTTTTTTTATAATTTGGGGTGGACACCTGAAGTCACTGAATAGAATCCGCCTGTGGGTCGGTCCCACGATGGGTGTGTCTGTAGAATTCAGTAGACAGACTGAAAAAGCAAATTTCAATTAGAACCTGTATTGCAGCTTGAGCTATTGCTGAATTTCATAACACCAAGCATCTTATACATAATTATATAATGGGTCGGGATGAATGGCGTTGACATAATTTATAGAGATCAGGGGGGGCATATTGGTATATTACATATACCATAGGGGAAAAGTATGAACACAGTGGGGGGAGGGGCCTTAGACGTTGACGCGCTAAGCTACTACGCAGGCCCTACAAAGTCCAGATGCCACCTACCATTTTAAGCTACTACAGGCCCTACAAAGTCCAGATGCAACCTACAATTTTAAATTACATCAGCAGGTCAAAGAAAATTTAAAATACATATAATGATATGGAAATATATTGTCTTTTAACTTTTATTTAAATCATAATAACGAATGACTTTACCCAAACACAGAAATAACTCTGTTTTATCATCCGATAAGTTGCAACAATCACGTGAAACGTTGTTTTTTCTTGATTTCCCAAAAGCCTAATTATGGATTACGTCATCAAAAGTTGTGCTACGTAACTCTAACACTTTCTATGCACATGATGATAAGTGCAAGTTTTCTTGTGGCATTGTTGCTCTCGGGTCATTTTTACAACCTATCTACTAATTAACTTCGCTTTTGTCGGTGTGGTTCTATGTTTAATGCACTTCCCGTCATCCCTTCGAACTGAAACTTGGCACATAGACTCGTTCTGGTTCTGGTAGAGTACGTTGCTGCATCCATGTACTGGCATATGTGCAACCATTGGGGAAGCGATGCTGCCATCCTAACGGTTCCTAGCAGATGCTAGGGCAGCCTTGAAGCTTTCGACAGATGTCGCGTTCACGGCGGTATTGTCCAGGTGGTTCCAAGCGATTATTGTGAATGGGAATAATATTTTAAAATCTATTTAAAGGGAAAAAAAAGTCATTAAATGTTTCTTAAATGATTGAGGCAAACTGTTCCATAATTTTGGCCGTATGGCTTCAAAAGAGCGCACTCCGTATGACTTATTTCTGTGTCCATCCACACTGGGAACTCTCAGTAAGGACTGTGTTGCAGATCGCATGTTCTTTAAGGATATGTGTTTAGAAATCAGTTCTTTGAGATATTCCGGTACGGAGCCTTCTATACAGCTGTACGCCAGGGGCAGAATTTTGAGGTCAATGCGCTCACTCACAGGAATCCAATGGAGATCTTTAAGTGCTGGGGTGATGCAGTATTTTATACAAATATTTGTGTTGAATTTGGGTGGGGTTTTTTCAGGATAACTCTGCTTTGCAAGAAGTGAGTTCAATCGTGAGATTAATCTCAACATCGTGTGGATACAATTCTATTAACTTATCAACTGCTTGACGCAGCTGTACCGCTGAAACTTCTAAATCAAATAAAAATTAAAATTTATTTGCAACATAATCGTAGTCTGTTACTCTTCTCGTTAAATTTGTCTCAAGGGTGTCTACGATATGAATGAATAAATTCATTGGAAATTGGTTTCTTGAAGAGCGCTGTTTATCTGCATTGTTGGCTTGTTTTCTTCTCACCCTCTTTCTTTTCCTTGTAGACTTATACTCTACCCCAGGCAATCTAAATTCGACTTTTTATTTCAATATCATCAAAATGTAGTGTAAACTTTTAGAAAACCACGAAATAAAGCATAAAATATATTGTACACGTTAGGCCAATATTAAACGAAACTATTTCAATATAAAAAAAAAGAGCCTAGATTATGTAGTCAAAAACATAGAAAAATTGTCAAGAGCACAAAAGCATAGGAGTGACAAGACTGGAAAGAACACTTAATGTTTATTATAGAGATTCACTTCGTATCCTAACTAGATTTAGAGGTTGGCAAACTACCCCTATTGCTGAAACATTACATAAAGCCTTCCTGCTTCTAGTCAATGAAATTAAGGGAATTTAAAGTTTGCACAAATTTAATTTTAAGATAAATCATTGTAAAAAAATATGTATAAAAGTTTTGGAGTGCTTTAAAATAGATTAATTAGACACGAACAATTTGTTAAGCTTTAATAATAATTTTGCATAATACACAAGTAGACGTTTCGGCACATGCCTAATGGAACCCAATCTTCATTCATTTTCCCACAATGATGGACTCGCCGCTATTTCTTTTTTTCTGGATAAGAATAATAATCCTAAGTTTCCAACAAGTGCCCTTGTACGTCTGACAGAACTGGTTTTACAGCTTAACTCGTTTGAATTTAACGGCGATTTTTTTGACCAGATAAGTGGTGTTGCTATGGGAACAAAAATGGGACCAAGTTATGCATGTCTATTTATGGGCCATTTGGAACATCTTTGGAGAGAACACTACAAATGTCCTTTCACGGAATACTACAAAAGATACATAGACGACTGTATGGGGAATACCAACATGGACATAACACAACTAGAAAGTTTGATTGACGTCATTGGACATTTTCATCCAACAATCAAATTCACTTTAATTATCCATAAAAATTATATCCATTTTTTAAAAATTAAAAATTAACCTTAACGAGAACAACATATCTACGTCCATTTTCTATAAGATAACAGACAGTCACAGTTTCTTACTATATTCGTCGTCCCATCCTTAATCATGTAAAAACTCCATCCTTTTTTATCGGTTGCTGAGACTAAGAAGACGCTGTAGTAATGATCAGGAGTTTTGGGAAAGGACGACTGAAATGTTGGATTTTTTCCGACGCAGGTTATATCCTGAGCAAATTTTAAAATCAGCTGTCACTCGAGTTAAAGGTACGACTAGAGAGGATTATTTTAAAGCTACTCCCTCTGACACTAGGGATATAGGTCTAAATTTATTTTAACTTTTCATCCCCATAACCTTAAAGCTCGTTTTCTGGTTCTGGAAAACCGCTCAACTCTTATGGCAGACCATGTCACAAATGAGATTTTCATAAAACCTCCTCTTTTCGCTTTCCGGAGGGACAAGAGCCCTAGGAACATGCTAGTTAGAAGCCACCTCCCTGCTATTAAAGCACATTAAGGAACCCAAAGTTGCAACCGTAGCCATTATAACACCATGTCCCTACGTGATTGAAGTTGATAAGATCACTTTCCCTCTGGAAATATTCAGAATAAAAGATGGCTTTACCTGCACAAGTCGCAACGTGATTTACACCATCCTTTATAAAAAGTGCGGTAAATTAAACGTAGGAGAGTCAGGTCATCGCCTTGGAGACCGGTTTAGAGAACACCTCTGTAAAATAAATAAACAGGCTCTCTGTCCGGTCTCCAAACATTTCAATAGCACTAACCATGATGGCATTTTAGACATCACAGTTACTGGTAAACTGTATACTAGTAATACACCGGATAGGATCCATATGGAGAATAAATTAATACCGTAACAAGATTTGGTACGTTGACTCCATACGGGATAAACCAAATCCACAATTTGACGTAAATACATTGTCTTTTTCCTGTTTGGTTTTTTACATTTTACTTCAAATCACTTCTTTTCCATTCTTTTTTACTTTGTTTCTGTCTGGTTTTTGCGCCCATTCCTTTTTTCTTCTCTTTTTGGACTTTTTGTTAGGTAGGATAAATATATATATATATATTATGTAAATTTAATGTATACTTATTTAAATGTTTTGTTGTTATACTGATGAAGGCATTGGCCGAAACGTTTACTTGTTTATTATGTACAATTATTATTAAAGCTTAACATACAAATTGTTCGTGTCTAATTAATTTAAAAGATATGTAGAAGAAAAATAGAAAAAAGAAGAAAAATATGAAAAAATAATTTAAATTAAAACCTTTTTTCAGTCCTCGGCTTATTGTGCGGCCTTAAGCTGTAGCTTATTTAGCATATATGTAAATCCGGCACTGTATGGATATAGTAGATATGTCATGGGAGAGTTGTATTGATTGCTACGGCAGATTTGTCAAGTGAGAGTGTATTATTATTATTTTATCACCAATGACCAATGCTCCCAGCCACAGAGGGATGCCACCCAGCCACAGTGGGCCACCAATCAGGTATCATTGTAATGTGTATGGACGACAATGGATTCACACCTTCCCAACCAATTCCCATAAGCCTTATGGTATGGCTTGATCCCGTTACCTGTAAGTCCTATGCTAACTTAACAAAACTTCATGCTTGTGTCGTTATGTCAGTATCACTGCGGGATCAAGTCACTATTTTTAATGGAAACCCCGTTGGAACGGGGGGACTTATTTTTGACTTCGTGGGATTCCTGAACAAAAAAATAATAAAATTGATGCGTTCGTGCGTTTTCAATTTCACCTCCTCGTATAGTAGGGACTTTTTTCAAGCCGTGTGAAGGGAATAGTAGAACACGGTATGTGAAATCTTGAAAGTAAAAGAAGCCTTCGTCAGCAGACAAAACAAGAAACGACAAAGAATGAGAGATACAAAGAATTAGCTTGTCGGAAGCGGTCCTGTGGAGACTGGGATGCAGTCGGTACATTGTCTCGGGGGGGGGGGTGATTTAAAATTGTATGACTAGTTATGAAATGTCATATAAAAAATCTGGAGCCAAAAAAAATAAGAAGAAAAAACACGCAAGGGGAACAGAAACGTGATGAGAATAATTATCTATTATTTAAAGTTGGGGGGGGGGGGGGAAACGTTTTTTAATTTGGCGTTAAATGCTAAACAAGCGAAACCAACCAAAATGAAACTATAAATTCAGAGAAATGTGAGACAACTCCAGAACTATATTTTAAAAAATGTTAAGAATCTCATGAGGCAAGTTTGGATTGTCAAAAAACCAGATCAATTAAATTCTCAATTTAAAGATTTAGAGAAATTATTTTTTAATGTTATGGATGAGAGTACTTCAATGTCTGCAGAATCTAGGCATGGCAGACATTGTGAAGAGAACAGTAGGAAAAATACTGGAATTATTTTGGACTTCTTGTAACAGAGTGCTGATGACCGAGATCAGCTTGTCCGAAGTGAAAGTTTAACACAAGCATTATTTTGCTTACCTTGTTGGGGATAAATTCTCAATAAATAGTGTAAAAATATATGTTTAGGATTGAACAATAAAACACAAAGCAGTTAAATGAAAGTTTCGGCTTAATGCCTTCGTCAGCAGACAATGCACAAAAAGAAATTGCAAATTATTTAAAATTAGAAACTTGAGTGTATTCAGATCTCAATGTTGCTCTGACTAGAGGTCGCAATCCGGGATCCCGAAATTCGAAAATACCGGATTACCGGACCATAATTGATGTTCGAAAAAAAACGGGATTGGATTATGAAAACCGGGATTTTCGATGATCCCGGGATTTCATTTTCAATTATTTTTTATATTGTTTTTCTAAGTTTCCACGTCGTAGTTAAAGCAAGATATAGTAATAATTTATGAGATGTGCAAATCCATCACACAGCCTGTTTCAAGTTCAAAGAGAGCCGACCGACGGGCTAGATCTGTGTACTTTTATTTGTCAAGAATCATGACGTTGTGATTAGTTGTGTTTCTACATCATGCGTGTGTAGTGTGTAAGTGGAGACGAGTCACGACGTGAAGGTACTGGTTTGGTAAGTAAATGTTTTCATATTATTGACAAATAAGTGATTGGCATAGTCGAGTGAAGATCGAATTTTGACTTCCATTAAGTTTATATGGAAATAAAAACACGTTGCACTCACATCACGGGGTCAACTTTTAATTATTTTTTTTAATTTTGCTTGCTTGATTTCTTTTAATTAGATCTATGCCAAAAAAACATCTCACTTAAAAATATGACTAAATCCGTATTTTGATAATCAACTATCTTAAGTTTAAGACACAGAAAAAGTATGTTACTTCTATTTTGTAATAACAATATTAATAATTTACATTCAACTCATAATTGATTTTCGAGCTATTTTGTGTTAGTCTGAATGTCCCAGTTTGTCTGCACCGTACCTAGCCCAAATTTACATATGACCCAGTTTGTCTGTACCGTACTTAGCCAAACATTTACATGACAATTTAAACATTTAAAAAAGTTTTACACGTCAAACCAATTCGATTGAATTAATAATTTTTTTGTTAATGATTTATTTTCCCAGGATGATAGAAAAAAATGGAGGACCCCGAAAAAAATATACCTAAATTTGAAAAGCATATGAAACTATCGGAAACAAAGACATCAGTTTGGCATATTTCTTGAAAGCTACAGACAATCTCTCAGCTAAATGTATTAGATGTAACAAGATACTTTAAACATTGGGAGGAACAACTTCAACCTTCACTCTCATTTAAAGCGTGCTCATTCTAGTGATTACTTGGAAGTATTTCTTAGGCCAGATTGCCAACATATGCGAAAACATATCGTGGATATTCAAAAGTTTGGTCAGACAGCACATATCTTGGAACAATGAAATTGAACATCTTGGAAAAGAGCATGATGAACTTGATGATACACTACACTTAAGAGACAATTAGAAATTGAAATACAAAAGAAACTTCTAGCTCAGGATAAGACTTCCAGACCAACGGATGGAGACATTGATACATTGGTAAAAAGAGAATGGCTTTATTTGAGAATGGCGGTTCAAGAGGAAAATATCTAGAAATTGCGTTTGATAGCTTAAGGTCTATTCCTTCAAACAGTGTGGAGTCTGAGCGAGTGTTCTCTTCATCAGGTTAATTTTGTACCATTTGCGGTCAAAGTTAAGTGACGAAACATTTTACTTTGTCCTTTTTACCATTTCATTATTTCAATTTGACCAAAGATTAAAACAACACAAATTATTTTAATATTTGATTAATAAAACTACTTAAATTTTTAAAAAAAATAAGAATATTATTTTTGTTCGTTTGATTGAAGTGGTAAGATAAACATTTGTGTTATTGTTAAAAGTAAAAGCTTATTAAAAATCATAATCTGGTATTTTTTCTGAATGTTTTTATTTCATTGATAAATCTTCAACTTTAATCTCGACTGAAAATTCTCTAAATGTCGAAAATGTCGAAAATACCGGAATTCCGATATTTGTAAACTTTAATATCGAAAATACCGGTTTTGGCAAAGGGGACCGGTTTTGCGACCCCTATTGCTCTCTTGGTCTCTGTGTAGAAAACAAAGGTGCATTATAAAAGCGGAATAGCCTATATAACCTATTGTTCCACTTATGATTTACTCAGTCCCCCATAAATCTTCAAATTCTCAAGCGACCGGACATTTTTCAGGTGAAGCACCGCCCAAACCCACGAACATTAACAAAAATCCTCCATTGGGCGGAGATTCGCTATATGCGATAGTGTTTCTGGTCGCTGGCGGGGAGCAGTCAGTAATTTTTATACCAAAATACTTTTATTAATTTTAATAACTATTTGATATCAACATCATGGCGATACCATCCTAACCTTCCTTCAGTTAAGCCTATGGCTTTGACTTATCGAATGAGTGTTTAACAATGGCGTAGCTAAGATTTTTGCGGCCCTCTTCCGTCAAAAAATGTATGTACTTTGCCGAAAATGCCGCCCCTCTATATAAGGATAAAAAGTGCCACCCGGTGCGGACCGCCCCCTCCCGCTCTCCTCTTCCTACGCCATTGAGTCTCAAATGGCATTACTACTTTTTGCATTCTATGACAGAACTTAGAATTGATTCTCTCTCTCTCTCTCTTTAACACACACACACGTTGGCTACTCGGTTTCATCAGCCAGACATCATGTGAAATGAAATATTAATTGTAACTTGAAAGTGGTATGTTCATGATCACTATTTATTTCATTCAGTTCAGGTAAAATGTATAAAAGAATGGTCCCATAGGCCTAAGCGTACTTTTCAATTTTTATTAAACAAAGTGTTCGACATTACCTTGACCCGGTTCCGTTATTTTCACAGGTCCGGGTACTGATTCTGTAATACTCGGTATTTCTGAGTATCCTGATCCTACCCGGCTCCGACCCATTGCATAGATTTCATAATATAACTTCATATCCATAAAATTATATAGTACCTTACTGGTAGTCCCAGATCAACTTAACGCAGCCGGCTAGCTCTGAGAGAAACTGCATTAGCGGCCTTAGTCCAGTAAAACTTTTAAAAACTATTTTAGTCAGTCCAAGAAAACTTCTAACACAGACAGTAGAGTTACAACACAACCAACAGACTAGAATTGGAGTAGTGATAATAAGAATTTATTTTTTCAAACAAAATGTGAAATCAATGTCTACAAGAAAGTACAATGTTCACCTGGTGTATCCCACAATATTGAATAGAAGATTAACCACAAATTTGGTTATCACATGACATGTTGCGTAATGGAGGTTTATTGAAATAAATGATTGCACAATTACAGCCAGAATACCACCACAACAAAGCTGAGGCTGATGGACACTACAATTAATGACATTACAATGGCTGATGTTATCTTGACCGATATAAAGCATTATTTAGATTAATGTAATGTTACTAACCTTGCAAATTTTCAAAGTATATTCCCCACAATCTATTAACTCATCCCTCAACAGTAAGAATTATTGTCAATAAATAATCCATAAATTAAGGTAGATAAATTCCTTTTTTTTTTTTAAACTTCAGTATTTATCAAGAGCCAGCAAAACAAAGCTTTACTTTATGTTCAATTTGTATTTACTTATGTTTTTTGAATTGCTAGGTTAACAGGAAATGTGAGAACATACAAATAATGGTTTACAAGATATCTTAGAACATATAAGCAATGGTTAACTAAATATGTCCTTTCTGTATTTACAACAGTCGTCTCTAACAAGGTCGAGGTCCTTATAATTCCCAGGTCAAAGGCCCCCACAAGGTGTCGTCATTAAAGTTGTGTCTTATTACATTATATAACACCAATCACCCGGAGGCAGCTTGCCAGACTGAATAAGATGCATTGATAATATACTTTCCTTGAAACAAATTTAAAATAGCTCATTTTGTCTGCTGACAGTAGATATCTCCATGATGATCCCCGACCACTGCAGCACATGGAGTTGTCAGGAGACTGTGATGATCCCCGGCCACTGCAGCACATGGAGTTGCCAGGAGACTGTGATGATCCCTGGCCACTGCAGCACATGAAGTTGCCAGTAGACTGTGATGATCCCCGGCCACTGAAGCACATGGAGTTGCCAGTAGACTGTGATGATCCCCGGCCACTGCAGCACATGGAGTTGCCAGTAGACTGTCTTTGTGGCACTGCATGGTAACAGACAGAACGTACTCATTGGTCCTCACAACCTGACCTCTCTTTAATCATAAGAGTCATGTTTCAACAAATCTACAATCCTGATTTGACAAACATTTTCTCTAGCAATTATTAAATGTTGATGTAACATTCAAAATATGCAATAGAAACAAGAAAAGACAACATGATAAGATCTTTAAATGATTCAGATTGTCCTTTAGTATCAACCAGCCACTGAGTTCCCAAAATTTCAACATGAAATGTTTGACCATCAGCTTATAACCCACTGCAGTTATACAATATATATGGTGACAACCACAGGACTTTTGCATGTCCATTTCAGCCAAGTGATAGCTACAATACCAGATGGTAACATATCAGTACAGCAGTAGTCTAGTTTATAGAGCAAATAATGTCTTCAATACTATTTGTTTTGACTATGCATTGTAAATGGAATCTGATTAATTGATTAATAAATAAATCAAGAAATTGGTCATTTTCATTTGCATAATTAATTATATAAAAAACTCTCAACCACAAAACAACAAATTATGATGGAATTAAAGCACAGATTATTATGTAACTAAAAAGTACTTTCAACTTCTTAAGTGTATATTTACAATATATACACTACAATGTCCACAGGTAGCCACTGATTATGACAGGTGAGTTGTTGGACCTATTTTTATTACAGTGCCATATTTTGAGCAGCTTTACAATAAAACCCTATTTCCAAAATGTACAAGCCCAACAAGTTTCACTAAACTCATCATCTATACACAAACAAGAAATATTACACAGAAAGTAGTTGGTTTCTTTAAAAAAATATTTAGTAAATTTGTCAAAATCACAATTTTTGTTTTATAAGTTCAACAAAAACAATGGAATGAAGTCTTTCAATAAATTATAAAATTCAGATCAACCAGTTGCATTTTTTAGACCAACTGCTTCTATCCCCGGGGTCTGATGGAGGGCATAAAAGTCCTCAACAATGGAATGCCCCAAATTACATGTAGTGACCAAACTGTATGTAGCCCCGCCCCACTCCTTTTAAGAAATTTTAAAAAATAGAAGCATAGCTCTTTTTAAATTAAGCAGGCAATGATAGCATGTGTATCTGATAAAGTGTTGGGATAAATGTTATCTGAGTAATGGTTTGGTCAACTTTTACTTTATGTGAGCTCTCTGAGCTATCCATAGATTTTATGTACAAACTCATTTGTAAGTTGCAAAGGGGGGGGGGGGGGGGGGGGCTTGGTGTCATCAAATCTGTATTGCGGCAAAGGGGGAGGGAGAATGTGAATATAACATTTTTTGCCTAAGTTATTGATGGATGGCTCCATACTCATTGAACCACATACCATTCTATATAAAGATCAATAAATAATTGCACAGCCCAATATGAGGAAAATTAAATTACAGGAAACATGATCTCTAGCCCAATCTGTAATGACAAAAGATTGCCTTGTCCAATGGGCAATGACAAGATGTCTATCTAATAGGAAATAACGTCTCCATCACCAACATGTTTTAATAAAACCACAGTAGTGACAAACAAGATGTAGTAAACAAAATCTTCTCTACATGAATATTGCAAAAACAATGCCAAAAGGGGTATTCCCAATAAACAGCAAAAATGGATCAACACAGAGTACATCTTTTAATGGACACGCAGAACACACAATCAGCAAGTTTTGGCCAGTGTCTGCTAGGCAAAGGTCAAAAAAGCTTTCAAAAGACCTGTTAAAATGTTCAAATATACTAAAGTTTTAGCCAACCAAATCTATTTAAAACAATTTTTTTTCTCCTTCATATTAACATGCCTCAGAATGCTAATTTGTATCAGCAATGGGCAAGCTATATTTACAAGTTTCTGACATAAAATTACATAAGTAATTAAAATTAATAACAAACACTGACAACATTTAAACAAGACGCCATGGAATTGCTGAACTGATATATTACTGATAAAACATAACTAAAAAAACTGATAACAAAAGTCAATGAGAAGTTAACTTGCCAAATTGTAACATGAGTATAAAACCAGCAACCAAACCGTGACTAGTGGCAGATGTAACTCAGCCAAGACAGCACAGACAAGATAAGTCAGCTATAGTTACAACTATCATTCATGTCAGTGCAGCGACACAATATAGGAAGCGGCTGTCCTGTGAGTCAGTGTGGACATAAGCTTTTATACTGTAGTAATTTGCCAGTGTTTACAAGGAGGTAGAAATAATTTATATTTACTGGCACCAGAAAAATAAAAGTTTGGATTTCAAAAAGTGGAGTACTTTAAATAAAATGTTACTGTGTTGAAATAAGGATGAGTTAAGACAAAATATATAATACTGGTGGACTTACACTTACATCAGAGTCCAACTGCAATCTGAAACCTTTGACAATCAATGCACACCTAACAGATGCCATGTAAGAAGGAAACAGTAGGTACAAATAAAGATAAGATAATGGATGCAAGTCTCTACAAAATCAATCAACAGAAATGAAGTCATTATGTTACAGCAAGAAGGGGGTCAATAAAATCTGTCAGGATTACTTGATTGTCAATATCAAATAAAGTGAAACATCATGGAATCCTTCACAAAGGAGGAAAAATAAATTCTTATTGAAATTTAATATGGTACAGCAATATTTGTAAACTGAAGGAGATACTCAAAGACAATAAGTCAGATTGCAGAAAAGGATGGCTTATACTTAAAATTGACATTTCTACAACAAACTATATAAATATATATGAACAAGAACAACAATTATAAATTATAATAAATATAGTTTACATTGTTAAAAATCTCTTTACCACCAATTTTGCATAAATTAGAACCAGATAATTTATATATATAAACACATTTTAATTACCTAAATTTACTTTTCATTTGCAAGTTCTGAATTTGTATCTAAAAAATTCCCTAAATCAGTGCTTTTTGGTAAAACTTGGACAAGTTAAAATAGTTGAAAAAAATAATATTGAATAAATATGGTCCCTATCCCAACTTCCATTTGCCTAACTCCTATATGTCTTTGTTTTATATCCACTCTATTCATAGTTATGTAAATTTCATGCCAAAAATTTAAATAATTTAATTTCATAGCGGAAAGAAAGAAAACCGCACATCCAAAAATTAACAATTAGTACTATGACAAAAGAGATTTTTGATAAAAAGTAAATCAAGTAATTGAAATAAAAGACCTGATTATTTAGGTATGTACTTTATTATTAAAGGAGACTGCATTATTCAAGTTTCAAATAGAGAAATTCTGCAGCTACATGTACACAAATATTCATCTCACAAGGGGCAGTTGATTGGCATTGAATTCCACGTTCTTACATCACCTCACAATCTTTGCCGGTGGAGCAGTCAGTCATTGCCAGTGAAGAGGTCAATCTTTGCCAGTGGAGCAGTCAGTCATTGCCAGTGAAGAGGTCAAGCTTTGCCGGTGAAGATACCATTCACAAGGATTCTCAACAGCCATTTTTGTCACCATTCATTAGAACTGTTAGATCTCATAAGATGAGCTGCTCTTGATTTGTTTACCAGCACGGACACACATGACCAGCTCTATTTACATTGTCCACGGTTGTTTGTCTTTTAACGAGAATAAAATCTCAGTCAAAAAGTCTTACAAATGGTATTTATTTTTGCTAGAAAACATAACTTGGCATTGTCGAGTAATTAACTTTTGCTGCACAAGGGTAGCCTTCTTGGACAGTGTTTAATAAAAGTGAGACTCATGATGCAAGGCATTAGCTAATCATCAACCTTCATGTCTAAATGTCAATCTCTAAGCTGCTACTAGCTGTGTGCGACGTTCAATCTCTTGTAAATGAAGTTGCAATCTCCTGTTCTCCTGTGAGAGTCTTGCAATCTCTTCACCTAATGTGTCAAGGTTTTCCTGAAGAGCATATACAAAATATTTTTGAAAATGTTTCATGATTTTTGCCATTGCCTTGCAAGGATGTTCCTTCCTATAAATAATACAAAAACAAAATGATTGCCTGGCATAAGTGTAGGATATCATGTTAAAAATCATGGGTGTCCAAGCTTTTGGGCAAAGGGCAACTATCACTATTGGTGAGCTAGTTATTACCAATGAACAAAAATACTCCTGTGCCACAAAACAATTTGAACAAGTTGTACGATCAATTGAAACATTTAAAAATCCAATATCTGGAGCTCATCCTTCTTCATGGGAAATTCTATCTAAAAATGTTCAGCATTTTAAAGCTTGTAATTTGGAGGGTCACATGTTAAGATAAACCGTAGAGCTATAATTTTCAACCTTACTCTAATTTGAACAAAATAATGTATTGCTATGACAACTCTCCAACTTTTCCCTTTTCAACCTTACTCTAATTTGAACAAAATAATGTATTGTTTTGACAACCCTCCTAATTTTCCCTTTCAATGAATATATCTTTTAAAATTACTAAACTAAAGTGCAAAGGAGATGTTTAGTTCCTCTTCAAAGCTTTTGTAGGCATAATAAAGTTTCACATTTTAAAAAAATGATCTTAAAGAAAGATTTGCCAACATCAGTTGATGGTTTGTCAGCTGCTATCATTTTAACAGAAATTATGCCCTCTACCAAAGTGCTGTTTTCTTTCTTAATATAGAATTTTTTTAAAAACAATCATTTTTTTTTAAAATTCAAGAACAGTGTTCCAATAACGTTCAATGTATCTCTGCTTATGATAGTCTGTTTCCACTAAGACCGACAGAAGAAAAGCTAAGTGGGCGGCGGCCAGAGAAAAAGTATAAACAATGTATTAAAGCTGCTTTTAGTTCATTTTTTTTACAAAATACACACGAAAACTAGAAACAGGATTAATTTCAACAAAAATGACTACCTAAAAAAGTCTAAAGTGTGGATGGCAATGCCATAAATGTATCAAGGAATATTACAGAAAGTATCATCCACACCTTGAGAGTTATGTTCTTGAGTAAAGTATCTTCCAACACTGCCTGAAGCTTTTTATTGATCTGCAGCGAAAGGTCCAGGGTCAGTGTCCCGTCTTGTTGATGAACTGAGTAAACCGAGGCCATTATTCCACCCTTGCGAGCAAGTAGTGTCTGAAAGTAAAGTCCATCACATCAATGGGAAGTTAAAACTTGTGAAATGAATTAGATGTGCAAACATGAGCAAAGAGTCTGTGTTAGTTATAGTAAGAAAGGGCCATGGGTGTCTGCGTCAGTTATAGTAACTTAGGGCCATGGGTGTCTGTGTTAGTTATAGTAACATAGGGCCATGGGTGTCTGTGTTAGTTATAGTAACATAGGGCCATGGGTGTCTGTGTTAGTTATAGTAACATAGGGCCATGGGTGTCTGTGTTAGTTATAGTAACATAGGGCCATGGGTGTCTGTGTTAGTTATAGTAACATAGGGCTATGGGTGTCTGTGTTAGTTATAGTAACATAGGGCCATGGGTGTCTGTGTTAGTTATAGTAACATAGGGCCATGGGTGTCTGTGTTAGTTATAGTAACATAGGGCCATGGGTGTTTATGTTAGTTATAGTAACATAGGGCCATGGGTGTTTATGTTAGTTATAGTAACATAGGGCTATGGGTGTCTGTGTTAGTTATAGTAACATAGAGCCATGGGTGTCTGTCTATATTAGTCATAGTAAGATAGGGCTATGGGTGTCTGTCTATATTAGTTATAGTAACATAGGGCTATGGGTGTCTGTGTTAGTTATTGTAACTATGAGCCAAGAGTATCTGTGTTATGGATGATAAGAGGACCATGGGTGTCTGTGTTAATTAGTGTAACTATGAGCCAAGAGTATCTGTGTTATGGATGATAACAGAGGACCATGAGTGTAATAAAAATTATTAAATACATTTCTTTGGACAGTACTTTAGGTTTCTGTAAATGAGACCATCTGAGATAGTGACTCATTGTATATTGAACCCTTTTATTAAATGGGAGACAGCGGCAAAGGTAATGCATAGTGCCCCAGGAATGAGCGGACACAATCCTTCTATCATGTACAGAATACAGAAGTTGGTGTGGATGCAAACAAACAATATTACATGCTTCTTTTGTTTGTCTTAACATTCATTAAAAGGAATGTACAGAACAAATTATCACAATTTAATGTTAGTCTTCATTAGCCTCAACAAATCCTAACAATAAACCTGTTGGTTAACTTGAACACTGTATACTTTTGTGTTGTTTTTGCACAGGAAAATTAGATATGCTTAAAAAAATACTGTTTCTTTGAAAATGTGTGCTCAGTGCTTTGCAAATAACAACTTCCAGGAAGAGTGTATTTTATTAGTGATTGCCATCGAGTCCAAGTCTACAATACTATGCATATTGATTCAATATCTTCTGCAATAACTTCTATGCACTCAAAGGAAAGTAACAAAAATTTATTAAAAACACTTTGTCATAATTCCCACATTGAAGTTGTGAAAGACAGACTTGGCCAAAATAAAAGGGTAGAACATGTTGTTGCACATATTTTTGAGGGGACTGCCATATTTCCACATTGTACAAAAACAAAAGGCTACTTTACTAAAAAAAAAGGCTTGAAACATTAAAGCAATGAAGGCAACAGAGATTGAAGTTACAAAATAAATCAAGTTAATGGAATCCACAATCACACATTTTAAAAGTAACAAAAGTTTGTAAAAAGGTGTCAACAGAAAACAATTTGCAAGTGCTCTGGAAATTTAAAAAGACAAACAAATTTAGAAATGTTTTAGGAAAAAATATTCCTAATTCCACAGTGTTAATAAATATTAATTTTTTAAAAAGTCAACTTACTTTATAGCTTTTTAAATCAGTTTTCATGCATGAAATTATAATATTGATTATTTTCTTTCCACATATTTTCAAATTTAAGGAGGTCGTAAAGTAAACATAACTTGAATCTATAAAACTTCCCAACAATCTTTATGGGGAAAAGCTGTTACATGCTGCTACAGAGATCCAGTCTATGTTTAAATTTCCCTTTTAAACAAAGATGAACCTTAAAGAACTGCTCAGCACTGAATAATGACTCAATGACAAACAAAAGATTGGCCTCTGCTACATTCCTACCTGAATCTCCTTCTGAACCTCCGCCTAGCAGCCAGCAATGGAGAAAAATCCAAGTATTAGTTACAAGTACACGACACAGACACAACACGTTCAAAAAGCTAAGTAGAAAGCACTAAGTAATATGGTATTGTTGTGAAGCATTATCTGATAGATTCAGGTTCCAAAACCAATAAATTTGATAAATGATTAGTCCATATTAACTGACACCATGCATTAGCAATGGTAAATTCTACTTTAATTTATATGACAGTAATAATTTCTTATCAATGTTCTATACAATAGCCATCATCAGGAAATTGATCTCAATAACAAGATTCATATAGTGTCTGAGATTTAAGTGTTCCACTACAGCAGCGAGCTTGTATACTAAAGTTTACAGTCTAACATTTAAGTTTTTTTTTTAAATTTAGAAAAAGAGGTGAATACTTAAAAATGAAGGCAGTTTTACAAGTTTGCTAGTTCTATTACAATTCTTTGTTAAAATGTGTATCAGATGATTTAAAAGTTGCACTGTCTTATCTAAACTCAAATAATTTATTTTATTGAATAAAGAATCATGCAGTATATTTACTTCCTCTACAAATGTCAATGTTAGATGACAATTGTCCATTCTTTGACTAAAAGTTCTGGCCTGCCTAATCCTTTTTTCTTCTAGAGTAATAGTATTATTTAAAACCATAGAGAAATTATACACAACACTGGCCTCAGCTAAATAAAAATATAAATAACATAATCTCTAAATTAGTAGTTGTTAGATATATTGTCATGGGTAGCTTTAGCATATTTCATTCATCTATATGTCTTACATAATAAAAATTCAAGGCAAGACTCTCCAAAGTAGAGGGGTCGGGTATATACTATTGAAGAATATTGCATGAGAAGAAACAGGGAAGTATTAATCTTGACACAGGCAATGGAGGTAGAGATTTGGAAAATATGATAGAGCAATTTAAATGAGATCTCAGTAATTGTACTGTTAACCTTTAAAATTTTTTTGTTTTCATTAAAACACAAAAAGCAGATTTCAATTAAAGGAATTCCCAAGAGAATTTAGCAGTATCAAAATAAACTTGACGTCAAAACACTAAATGAAATGATGTAAGTGGAGAGATTTTACAACTTACGTATCACTTGACTAACAATCCTGAGATTGCTCTAGGTGGGCACAGAATTACTTTTATTCATTGTTTTTTTTTAAATATTTATAAAGACAATGAGTGCCTTAAAATTATTATTTTTTAAACTGTAACTTCAATAAATAATATTATGTATATCATTTAAGGTCCATTCTTATTTTAAAAATAGCATTTTCTGCTGAGATTGCAATAACATAGGACCCAGTCCACTTTAGAAAATATAAGTCATAAAGTTATATATTTAAGAGTGCAGCAGCAAGACATAACCCTTTCCTTTTCAAGGTATAACATTTACAAGCATCGTTCCAAAATGAAATAATGAGAAAAGTGGCTAATGCTGCAAGAAATAACAACCTTCCCCTCAAAAAGACATGCAACAAACTCATAGAGATAAAATGAATCCAGAAACCTTTGCAGGGCTGAGGAACAAAATTATTAAAATGAGGAAGAAAAAAATTATAAAGAAAAATCTACCAGAGCATTAGAAATATATTTCTTTTTCCCAGAAAAATGATACCTTATAAATAGCATTGACACGTTCCTGTGAAACATAAAATCATTCCCGAGTTAAATACAACACTGAGCTATAGTTAAAAGTAGAGAAAAGGATAGCATAAAAATCCATATCGGATGTCTTTACTATTCCCAAATAGTCCCAAGGAACCCTAGGTTGTAGGGGGAATCCTAACTTCAAGGAAGGAAATGAATCACCCTGGACCTTCTTTGTGGGTAAGGTCAAGTGCCTTCCAAGTGTGCTGAAAAGGTTTTCGCGCCCCCCTATTTATATTTTGGTAGGACTGAGGACAACAGGGAGGCAATGAACTATATATATATATATTCATGACTGTTTACAATTGTTTGGGAAAAAATAGGAACTCAACACCAATAGTTTCTTCTTCATACAGAAGTTAGAAAACTTTCAAAAGAGCTTGATAGTAGGGGCTTTCAATTTAGACATTTTAGATTAAGTGGCACCTTTTTCAACAGGAGATTCCCCAAATTGGCTACGTTACCACACTTTAAAAGGTTTTACCTAAGGTCAAAAATAAGCTTTATGTCTTTATACATTGTTTTTCTGTTCACTTTTTTGTGTTATAAAAAAAAATGGTTACACAATAGTACATGCACATATCACACATGTTAACTCAAGTCTTAAAATACCCTTATGCTGATCAAAATTAAAATGCTCATAAAAACCAACAATGTATTGTTGATACCCACATTTTAATTTTATGTTAGTATTGTTAGTAAAAAACAGAAATGAAAGAAAGAAAAATTTAATGTGGCACCAGTTAGTGATTAATTTTTTTTTATGTTTTTCATTCCATAGGATTATAAATGGGGTCTAGGTATTGTATTATATAAATTTATTGATATGATAATAAAATGTCAACTCTAACCTTATTTGAATCCATTTCCTCTGATGACAGTGTTCCAGCGTCTTCTCGTAACACATAAGTTTGGATTATTCTGTCACATTAAAAAAATAAATACAAACTGAATAAAAAGAGGATTTTAATTTTTGGAACTTCCCACAACTCAGCTTTTATATTAATCAAATAGATTAACAGTACAGTTTGAATTTTCTTAAGTTTGAACAGTTAATCATTTTTGTTAAGAGATGACAAGAACATTAATCTGATAAATATTTCTATTAACACCTCCCAAAGCTATTGATATCTTTTTATGGCTGCAACATTACTTAATTCAGTTAAATATACAAATATTAAATGTAAATAATAATTAATTTAAGTTAAAAGAAAAAAATAGTATAATAATTATTTAATGAGAATTTATGAGGGAATATTTATTAATAATTATTATGGCTTAAAAGATAAGAGGATTCTTTTATTGATCCAAACCAATGGAAATGTTTTTATATTGCATTTTACATTTGCAGCACATAAATAACAATTGGAACACAAGACATTTATATTAAGTTATTTCACTAGTAAAAAGACAGCCATTCAGTGAATTCTCTTAAAGGAAAAAACTGAAGTCCTATTTACATGAGGTCAATTTATATGGTGTTAAACCATTCCTTTACTTATGCAAGCAACCTATTTTGCAAGACAGTAATTTTTTGTCAGTTCACTCTGCATGCATATGCAATTAAACTAACAGAGATTTCTCTACAAAGAAATATAAATTAACCACAACACTTTGACTTTCTCTTTTTCAATACTTGTTTTATAAAATTGCATGTTGCTAAGTGGCTCAAATAATTATTTTTATAACAATGGGTTGCTTGTGCTTAAGAGTTATCTCCCTTTGCTTAGCACTCCATGGGGTGTTTCAGAGTAATGAGGTTAGCAGCTAATGGGTTAAGTGTAAATTAAACTGTAGCATACAGTGAGATAAAATAAAGGAGGAAAGAAAGGGACTGGATAATGGTATTCACATGTTGTTAGCATTGTAAGCTGAGCTGTGATCTATCATCAGATATTATTTCAATTCATCTGTATAATGCATTTAACTAAATACAAACTTGTTTTTCTTCTTGATCTCCTCCAGTAACTGCTGGATGTGCTCTCCTAAGAACTCCAACTTTTCATTCTTACGAGCATGAGCTTTTTGTAGACGTACTATCCTTTCTATCAAAACTTGTTTGTCAACTTCAACTTGTTCAGTGATAACACGGAATTCCTGTAAAAAATTTTCATTAATTTTTGTCTTTCTTTATGGTGTTCTTTAATTGTCCTTTATTTTTAGAAGATAAAATACTTTGGAGAAAATACTATCTTTTACTTAATTTCACAGTTAGTGATAAATAAATTACAGAAAGACAATGTCAGAATGTTTTTTACTTCTTTAGTTTTGGACTTGGTGGGTTACCTGGACAGGTGCCTGGTGAGCTGTTTGTGAATGTTGAGCGTTGTCAATAGAGTTGAGACTGCCATTTGAATTGGTGCGTGATCCCATACTGCTGGCATCACCTTTACCTTCCTGAGATTCAAGTTTCCTCCTCACTTGTTGCAGTTGCCGAGTCAGGTCCTATGCAGTGAAATTACATAACATTATTGAAAAGTGTGTTGACAGATTAAATGCAGCAACTTAAATGCGGTAAAAAAAATTCATTGTTTGGATACACAAATGATTGCAATAATAATAATACAGAAAAGAGAAATCAAACGCACTTCCCAAAACAAGAATCTACCTTTATATTGTTGGCATGTCTGCGCTTTAGTGTTTTACTATTGTCCATTTCATCTTCCCATTTCTGTTTGTAATCACTGCCTGAAACATTTTAGAAATATTTCAGTCAACCTCAAGCTTTCAAATTATGTTGGATCTTGTTCAGCAATGATAAAAATTCAAATATCTCAATTACTTGATAAATTAAGGTGCTAGTTTATTTTTTCCCTGAAGCATTTTTATGATACACCCCACAATGATTTGGCAATTAAAAATGTATATGGTTCAGAATGAATCAATTCTGCCTTTATAAAAATGTCTTAAAACAGTTATATACTATGTGTGCCATTACAGATTCAGGACTATCACACAATTGAATAATAATAGCAGGTAGCCTACAAACATCATAATTTATTCTATATGAAAATTATTGAAAATATGTATATCAACATGTATCTGACAACAGATATAACACTAACTTTTGACAGACAGCCATAAGCTGGTTATGTAATACAGATGTATAATGGAGAAAATGCAGACAGGAAATATAATATTATTTGGTTTGGAGACAAGAATGGTTGTTAATCTAAATATACTTGATGCAGATTATTTATTTAACAGATTGATAGTTTAGGTACAGGTTAAGAAGAGATATAGTAAAGTCTAATAAGCTGAAAAAAAAAGAAAAAATTTCAAGTTTAATTTTTTTAAACAGATAAGTTGTGAACTAAAGATAAGCAAAAATTATTATATTAAATAACAAAAATTATGAGAGATAAATCTATTTTTTTTTAAATGCTTTAGTTTTAGGACATACATGGATTATAAAATAATGTATTAAATAATCACTCACATTCCTTGATTTGTTCAGCTAGTGATGCACTCATTCTATCCAACTCCTCTTGCTTTTTACTTTTTTCAAAATTATATTTATCAGTCTGTTGTATGAAATGTGGAAAAATAAAGATACAAATTGTTACAATTATGATGCATAATATATTATCATTTCAGGAAATGAAATAATAAACACAAAACTCAACTTCTCACTTTAATTTTTTACCTACCAAATTTTTCAGTGTAGTATCCAACTCCTGTATTTGCATTTTCAGTTGTTCAACTTCAGTATTAAGAGTAGAAGCCTGAGAATGGAATGCATGTGCAATGAATTCCTATAACTAGTTAAATGAAATAATGCAGAGAAGACATGAAATCAGTATTTTCAGATATTTTCATTGTGCAGTTTTCTGAAGTGACAATTCTCAATTTTAACTACAGGTAATAAAATTTGAATTAATTTTTATAAATTAATATTTGAATATAAATATCCAGCTCAAAAAATTCACTAAAAACATTATCTTCAGTATAATAAAAGCATTTCTATGAAATGAACACAAAAGAAATACTGACCTTGTTGCTGAGGTTAGAATTTTCAGACCTTAGCAGGGCATTTGAGCGACTCAGTTCTGACTGTAGTGTAAGCATTTTAGACTCTCTTTCTCTACAAGACTCCATGTCTTTCTGCAAATCTCGATTGACCATTTTAAGGTCATTAATGTCTTTGTCTAGAGCCTGAATCATGTCCTGAGCTCTAGTGTTGAAATGAACACATGTAATGATGAGTTTCATTAAACAGACACATTTGTAATAGAATTTGCTTTAAAAAATATGGTTTTAATTTTTTTTTATTCTCTTAATTTTTATTACCCTTTTTCATCAACTTGGACTCTTTCAAAATTCTTTTTATCACAGAGATTATGTAAAAGTAATTGATATTTTTTTTTATAAAGCACGCCTGCACTGCTATAGTTTAACCATTTTTGTTACAAGAGACCAAGTTAGACTCTATATTCACTTGAACAAAATATTATAAGAATCCTTTCTTATGAGCAACAATGTATAGAACTGATATAGAATATTATTAAGGTTTTGTTGAAAAAAACATTTATTTATTTCTTTAAGTATAGTTTCATGTGCATTGCTTAAAGCTGAATAGGACCTTAACAACTAAAAAGTTACAGAATACTACCAACCTTTTGTAGTCTTCTTCTAGTGTAGTGAGAGAAGATATCTGTGACTTCAAACCAGCATTGTCAGTCTTCTGTCTTTGCATAATTTCTTGGTAATTTTCAATCATACGATGGTTTTGCTGACGTTCATCTTCTAAACAGTGAACCTATTTTTGTTAAAATCCAAATAATGGATATATTTCTCACGTTACATGAAAAATGAATATCTTCATTGGGATGTTTTCACTCATGCAAAAGGAATATCAGTTCCATAATCACAAAAATAATAATCCTAAAACTGTTAAGGTTGGTTATATTTAAGTCAAATATCTCTCTACCTTATCTTTAAGGGTCTTTGCTTCTTCTAAGACATCCTTGTGTTGGGCTTTTAATGAATCTAATTCCCTTTTAGTCATTTGATGAATCTTGGAAAAATAAAAAAATTTCGACCTTTCAGAAAAACAAATGTTTAAAATATTGCTTTTTTCTCTTTGGTTTTAAATACTGTTTATCTTCACATTTGCAATTTCTTGGAAAAGTGTCCTATTTGACTGAAACTAGACACTTCCTATTTATATTTTTTACTGACACCAGCTGGTGTAATTAATAGTTGTACATTTTAAATTTATATGAAGCAAAACTAATTAAATCAACCATTTATTTCATTTATTCAATATGGATCAAGATACAGTAATAAATGCATAGCACTAAGCTTGTGGGAATGACCTCAGGAAAAATTCAGTTTTAAAAGGTGACTATTTTTTGGGAATTTTTTTTTATATTATTGGATAGAGCCATAGAAATTGTTTTTAAATGTTTCTTGATTTATATGTGCATTATGAAAAGTAGACAGTATAAATGACACAAATAAATTACCTCCTCCGTATCATTCTTTTCTTGCATCTGTGTTCTTAGTTCAGTTTCTTTTATTTTCAACTCTTTATCTAGACTGTTGGACTTAATTTCTTCTGATTCCTGTCAGATAGTTTCAGCACTTAAATACTTTTACTGAATGTTTTAAAAATAAAGTCACGTAAAAAATACAACATATTAATTTTTAATGATAAATTTGGCTGGAATAAATTAATGCAATTATCATCCCAAGGAAAAGCTATTTTTACTATGAATTTGGTAAAAAATAATGAATAATTATGATGGATAAATTACTAACTTGATATCTTTTCACTATGGCTTGACATTCTTTTCGAATAACCTCAGTCTCTTCTCTGGCTTCTTTTAACTTGGCAGAAGTTTTCTCTAAATTTGCTTTTGTTTCCTGTAAAACAGACAGAAATAAGACTAATTTCACTTGTTAGAAATGGTTATATGAGACAACTATTTGTTTTATCAGTCACAAATAACTTTTTTAAAAACTTAGCTTGAATGGTACAGAACTTCGCAAACATTTTTTTAAATGTAAGATACAATTTCAATTTTAACCGCTTTGCTCACTATCGTTAATGCCGGACAAAATCATTGAAATTTTGAAGAAATAGAATGAAGAGACATTTTTCAATGATGAAAACAAATGTTTGAGACCTTACATTTGGAGGTTTCTATTTGTGTTCACTTGCTTTCATAAACTAAGTTTTCATGTCTTGTCTTCAACCCTCTAAACAGGCTTACCACATTAAATATTATGGCCAGCTGTCTAAATCACAAATGAACTTATTTCTTCATTCAATTTTAACAATTATCTTCATTCTTGGAAAAAATTCACATTTTAAAAAAAAATAAGGAAATAAATAAATTTATTTTTAAAATATATATATATATATATATATATATATATAAATATAGCACATTTTGTGACTGTAAACACCATGCCAGTGGACTGGTACCTCTTTTTGGACAAATTTAAAAAAAATTAACTTAGTAATCTTATAAAAAAAAATGTTTAAACAATAAATACTTTTTAGTAGCTCCTAAAATTAAAGGATTCACATAAACACAACTGGGTTAGGAAACAGTATTTCTTCTGTTGTTCTCTGGTTAAGTGCAGAAGATGCAAAACTAAATTTGGGCATGTGCCATAATGCATCCTTTCATTTTGAAATTATTAAAGAAATTTCTCAGCTAACTTTGTTTTTGGCTTCCCCCACCCCCACCTTCTCTGATGAAAGTGGTAATGGTGGTCACCTTTTGTTAAAAAAACAAAAAAAAGCATTGTATATATTTTAAAGAGCATATTTTGATTTAAGTATAAACAATTTATTATGTTGGCAGCAAGAGTAGATGATTTATCATTGTGTTCATCGTTTATTTGGTAGTTATTTTCTTTATTTGGTTATATGACATGTGGCCAACAAAGAGTTGACTCAGGATCAAAGCAGGCTCTAAAACAAGATATTTGACTAATTAATAATTTTAAAATAAACTAACCTTATGCTGCTCCAACTCGTCTTTCAGTTTGTTCTGGAACCATTTGATTCTATATTCACTGGAGCTAACTGCCTCTTTCATTTTCTCTAATTCTTTATTGAGATTGCTGATTTCTGTGCACTGCCAAATTTATATTCACATAAAATATTTGCATAAAATAAATGTTATTAAATGTAATAAAAGTATCAAACTTGTGGCCAATACCACTAACATGTATAATACGCACTTTGGTTACAAAGTCTGCTTTGCCTTAAAGGTGTATTTTAATAACAAATCATTTTAACGGAGTGAAAATCCCAGGTATAAAACTAATATTGATGAAAAGAAAAGCTTGATGAAACACCTACCTTAGTTTCAAAACTCACAACAAGCCGCTGTTTATCAGATTTAGCTGTCTTCACTGCAGCCATCATACTCTCTTTGTCTTTCAATATTTCTTTTATCTTTGCTTCACCCCGATCTATGATACGCTTTGCTTCCATGTATTTGTTTTCAGATTCAGCAAACTTCACAACTGTCATGTCCTTTTCCTTGAGACACTCTTCATACATTTTTGTCACCTGTGGTATAAAGAAAACAATTTAAAGTGACAAGATGGAAACAATTCTGACAATTTATTTTACATAGACAAATTAACAGACAGGTTCAAAATTGGAAATGCTGTGACATCAAGTTTAATCATTTGTATAGCCTATGCCCCATGACAGTGCTTTAAATATTAAAAATATTTTTTTTTTTAAATTAGGTCTTAAAATAAATAAATTATTGATATCCCATCAAATTTTTACAATAAATAACTACAGTACAGCCAGCCATAGTCATGTCTGTACAAAAGGTGCATTTTATAAACTTATACAGAAACATTTTTTCAAAATACCTGTTCAACTCTAGCTTTAAGTTCATTTTGTAAAGTTGTGACGGCTCGTTTTGCAGCCACATCATGATTGGCCAATTTTTCTCTCAATGCCTTCAGTTCATTTTCTTGTTGAGTTATAGTATTTTCTAGCTGTATTTAGTGGAAAAAAGAAATTAACTAGTAAAGAATAATTATTTTTTTTTTAATTAAATGAAGTTTATCTTTTAAACATAGATAGAGCAGTGAAGATTCTTGTGTGTTTCTCTCATTAGACTTCACCTTATTTTGTGTTTAAAAAGAATGGCGATATTAATTACATCCAGCATTTATTCCATTAAATTATGCCAATTATTTCTACTTATAAAGAACATATCCTAGGTCACTTGAAACTGTAAAGTTTGTGTTGATAAAATTGCACAAGTTCTTTAACAAATTTAGAACATGGCAGGCTTATACTGAACCAGTATCATGACGTGGTAAACATGATATAAGAATGAAGAGACAGCAGCACAAGAATGGGAGGATAATGTTTACATTGTGTTGAGACCCGTTGGGTCTCACCAGTGTGAGAATCACTGGAACATTCTTAAACCTAGGATTTTGCCAACATAACCCAATTAGGGTTGGCCTTAAGGGTAAGTGACCTAAGGGTCGGATCAGAGACCATGAAAACTTTCCAGGTTCAGTGACCATGGAATAGCTTACTATTAGTCCAATGGAAATGTACCAAAACTTAGGACAATGAAAACAGTTCAGCAGGTCGCCAGAGTATTGACCCGGCTTGTAAGCAAAGTGTTAGTAGGTCATTGAACTTCCTTTATGTCTCAATGCCAACGGGCCTTTATAAGCTGGAAGCATGCGGGTGCTCAGTCTCTCACATTGATTGACAAAGAGGGCCTGGTAGATTCCCCTTTGGTACTATGGTTTGCATAGTCTAAGAGTTATCTGGTTAGTACTGGTAACATTGTTAGTTGTTAGTAGCATAATAATATATATTATAATGTTAGTAAGAAATGTTAGGATTGTAATTAGTCAGTCAAGTATTGTTGGATTATGAATACTCATTACTAATGTATTAGGAATGTACTTCTTTCTTGTAGCTTATGTATTGCATTTATTCTTATTTACAGCCAGTTAATACCAGTTAGTTTGAATGAAGTTAAGTCAGTTACGTAGGTTCTGTTAGCCTAGCAGTAGATAGAATCGAGTAGTAAAGCCTAGTAGCCAGAGGCTGTGAAATGATTATAGAAGAGTTGAAGTGAACATAGTACAGTGGAGCATATAGCATAGCTCATTGTACATGATAACCCCGTAGAGTTGGGGACAGTCAGAAATCGGTGTAGCCTACTCAGAAGTAAACAGTGGACTAGACTGATAGCTCAAGCAGTCAGCTGACAACGCCGACATCTTGTGTACAAGTGGATGCACCGGAGCGTGACTGGTCATTCATCACCCGTCACCTGTAAACGACAGTCGACCCTTGTAGTGTGCTTTGTGAAGTCTGGAGTGTGTATCGGACCCATAACAGACTCCAGGCCAGAGACTACCCAGAGTACCAATCCAGTCTCTTATGTCACTAGTAACAAACTGTAACAATTAATGTTCTTATATTTATATGTATCTCGTATATGTTAAGTAATTTGTAATTGTTAGTAATTAAATATTTTATTTGTGGGCTGAACCACCTGTGTTATTAAGTTTACATATAAGTAGCAGTGTAAGCGAGTGAGAGAGTCAGTAGCGTTAGTGTGACAGCGTGTAATATCACTAGTTTAAGAACAATCATACTTTAGACATAATAGTACTAATCGACGTAGCGGTAGGGACCAAACAATATATATATAAGAATATCGTGGCCATAAAATTACCAATATTTAACATTGGGGGCTCATATTCAACACATTGCTTTAAATGTTTAACATATTTGTTTTCCTATCTTTCTTTTTTTTAAAGGGGAGAGGTGTAATTAAGGTTTTATCCTATTAACAAATAATGTAGGGAATTATAAATAGTTTAAATATATTCAATTTACTCACCTCTTTAATTTGTGGTAAATAAAGATCATCAGCACAAGGACTTTCAATAATTTTATTTTCTGACTCATTAAACTTCATATGAAGTTGTGCTATTTCCAGTCTTTGCATTTCCCTGTCACTTTTCAGTCTAGTTAAATAAAAGAAGCACAAGTATATTATGGAACTTAAAAATGACTTTTAAAAATAAGTGGTAGTAAAAAATAGTGGAAACATGAGGGAGAAATTTATTTTACTGCAATTAAAGGGAACTGGAAATTATACTCAAATTTAACCATTGATGACCTCATAGCATCTAAAACATTATTCATTGACCAGTTCTTTTTTAAAAACTTAGTATTTTTAATTATAAGCACCAACAAATGATATTTATGACATTAATAAATCAATTGAGTACCTGTTTATTTCTTCATCTCTTATCTTGAGTTGCTCCAGCAATTGCCTGTTGAGAGCCTGCAACTGGCGTACATCAAAGGCTTGCAAACCATTTAGAGATGGCCTTATTTCTCCTGACAGCCTCTGGGCTAAAGAAGATTGTGAAGATCTATTTTTGGGGCGAGCAAGAAGTTCTGCATCCAACTCATGGAGAAGTTCATCCTCATCATCACTCTCCAAGAGAGCCAGCTCTCTGTGAAAATGACTGGTATCCATATTTAGAGACTGAAATGGTGCTGCCCTTGCTGGAGATGAATGGTTTGAAGAATTGGATGTAGATGAATGGCTACTTGAGGGCAATACAAAATTTTCCAAGCTGGAGCTTTTGTATTGAGTTTTAGATAAACTCAGTGATATTGTATCATCTGCAGCTAAGTGCTGTTTATTATCAGTGATTGTTGTGGAGGGATTTTCATTCATGTGACTGGAAATACTGATGGGCGGTGATATTGGCTGAGCAATAATTACCTCATTCTTGCTTTGGTATTCTTGAGCTGTTTGCCCAGATTCTGCAGATATATCCTGATGACTAGATATAAGAACAGGCAGATGATATGGACTATCCAAAGAATGGTTTGGATCAGAACAGTCTTCATTAGATGTTGAAAGGAAAGATGAAACTGAACCAGTTTGTGCAACAGTGGAATTTATGTTCAGGGCTTCTGAAGATGCAAGTGTTGAAATTTTTTCAGGAAGCTCTTGTGCTGGTGATAAAATAATATTTTCAGATTGTAATAAAATTGACTTGCTTTCACTGACCAATGCAGGCTGTTTAAAGTGACTATTTTCAGAACTGGTTACATTTTGTGTGCTATCAAAGTTTTTATCACATGTTTCCTCTTGGCAGAAAACATTGACTTCAGTAGCTTGTTTAAAGGCTGAGCTGTCACTGCCTGATTGCGAAATTTGCTGACAAGCTGTATCTCTGTCACACTCTGGTATCTGCAGATCTAGTCCATCACCAATAATCTGCTCCTGATCAGTTCTATCATCTGGAGGAATGTTAAAAAGTTTATCTGGAACACTGCCTACTAGCAAATGGTTTAAATCAGTGATAGCAGACTCAGATAATGTATTCTGAGAACACAGTGAGTTAACGGAACTTAGAAGAGAAATGTGTATACTCATATTATCTTCTTCCTCAAGTGGTCCCATCACAATTGTATTTGTGATGCCAGCTATTTCAGCCTCTGGAGCATCTTCTAGGTTATTTAAGACTTCAATATTACCTTTAAATGAATCCAAATGGTTTTCAGAACGCTGAGATAAAGTCAAATTATCAGAGCATGATTGTTCTCTCAGTTGGATGTTGTCTTCATTAGCAGAATTATCAAGCTCTATTTTTTCAGTCAAATTTTGTGCACAAAATGATTGGTAGAGATAACTGTCATTTAATTCTAAATTGGGTGATATGTTGTTATGTATGAGCTGCCTATCACTCTCACTACGTGTTTCATGCCTCACATTGTTCTCACATTCTGGTGCTGCTGTCTCTTCATCCTGTTCAAAGCTATCTTCTGCAACTCCTTTCTTGACCACATTAAGAGACTCAATATCTCTGTTCACATTTTGTCCCCCATCTTCAGAAACAGAGGGTTCATGTGCCTCTTCTCTAATGCTTTCATTTTCTATGTGTGTGCCATGATTTAACTCATTAGTCCCAGCAGTTGCTGGGCTGTTGTGTGAAATAAAATCAGAATGGTTGCTAGCAATAGAAACCTGATGTGTCATTCCTAAGTCATCTTCTGGTCCCTCTTCCTCTGCCCGAAGTTCCCTCTCTTCAACATTTTGCCAAAGCCTAACTGGCAAATCGGAGTCCTCCTCTGGCTCAGGATTTTCAGCTGATTCAACAATGAAATTATCTTGTTCTCTCCAGCTCATTCTTTGTCTGAAAAAATACACTCATTTTTCATAAAACAAATCACAAATAATAATTCTCAAGATATGTATGTATGGCTGTAACACTGTGTTTAATAGGTGAGCAAAATAAAATTCCCCGAAAGTTATCACTTATTAGTTTGTAAAGTGAGTGACTTGAATACATGTTTTGTCAAGTGACTGGAGTCAATGGGAAGTTCACGCATTTCTGCCGCCATTGTTTGGCGAGTTATTTCTAGTATCTAATAAATCTTTGGTGGGAATGCAAAAAACATTTTTATTATTTTTATCTTATTATGACATATAATGGTTAAAATTATTGGCTTTTGATGGCATCAGGTATGATATTTTAACATTTTTCTTGCAGCATTATATCTTATCTTTCTATTCAGTGGTTACAATCAATATTAGAGAGTTGAATACAGAATATCCCAACTGTTACACATTTATTATAGTATTTTTAGGCATGGTAACATCTGTGCTTAGCCTTTCAAAGATAACACAATATTTCACAAACAATGCAGATTTAACAATAGCTGAAAAAGCTCTAAATTTTGATATGAAACCTAATTTAGAATTTTTCAAAATCATTGTGAGTAGTCACTAAGCCAATATTTAGGATCACTTTTCTCATGCCAGAGGATGAGAACGATTGGGCTGAGACTCAATGAAAGGCAGAGAGCCAAGAGCAGCTAGGTCCAGTTACATGATGTCCACTGTCCACCAATCTCTGTTCTCATTAGTTCTCTAATCACGGATGAAATTATAGTTATTGGAGATTTACACACTAAAATTACTTTTAATTAAGATGAAAAAATTAGTTGTACACACACAATATATCATTTAAAATTATAGTTAAATAATCTGAACTATAAATTGTAAATGACATATTTTATTAACTAATTTTTTCTTTCATTATTTTTCAACTGAAGAAATTCTGGAAAAGAATTGTCAGGTGTAGAAGTTGTGGATTTAACACAATTGGCATGAGAAATAATTTACCATATGATAATATTCATGGCTGCTGCACTTTGTCAAATAAAGACAGGGACAGAGAAGGCAGTCCATTCTAGACAGCACTTTTTGAGTTGCATTTTTAGTTTACTACAAATGAAAAAAATTATTTGTCTGAATTTCCTGACACAACTCAAATTTTTATTTTCCCACAAAAATTCAATTTAATATTTATGACAGTAGTTCATACAGGGTTACCACTTTTCTGTGAATCAAACTTGGTTTTAAAAAAAGTATACTTACCCCAATTCAGAAGGATTGAATCAAAATTTTGGAATAAAATGTAAGAATAAAATTAATTTAGAAAATAAAGCAAACTAATTTATTTATATGACAGCATATAAGCAGTCAGAGCAACTCTCATTTTGATATGTTTTGGTATCAGCTTTTAAGTCTTTTACTTTAAAAAATAATTATTTTTAAAAGTATGGATTAAATATAAATATATATTATTTTCTTTGGTAATTTATTGCGTACACTGGCCTATTATATCATTGGGTCAGCTTATGAGCAGGTGGGGTTTAGGGGGGGGGGGGGGGTCTGCTTGTAAACAAACACTTGAAACAGCCTAAAGAATACAATGAATATAAAGGTATATTCAGCTATACTATTATCTGCATCATGTAAATTGTAACAAATCTCTTAAATACACGGTTCGATTAATTTTTTTTATGGAATCAGTTATCTTGTGGTAGTCAGCTCACCAGCCATATCTTTGACCAAATTACAAAACAGTTAATCCAAGTTTGTTGTAGCTCCCTTTCTTTTTTTAAAATTTACTTACAAAAATTATTAGCAGTATTAGGCTTATAAATATAATGTATACTAACATTTCATTTAAAGTATAAAAATGTATAATAATACAGATTATCTATAAATTGAAAAGGGGCTAGGCCTATATAATGAACAAAATGTCAACTTCTTCGACATCTTTCATTTCTTTTGTCTTTAAATTTAAGCCTACATAATTACTGCTTATAAATGTATGATACTTCAAATTTAAAGGCAGCATGCCTTGTGAATTTTAAAAGCTATTGTTATGTTATGGGTGGTAAATTTGAAAAGTAGAATATACTAATAGTATTATAGTAGGGCCTACTGGTCTTTTTAAAAATTAGAATTCAGTGACTGGTACTACTAGTAGTAGTGATTGTGTGACATATTTTTAGATTGATTTATTATTAACAGAGTATGGTTGGAAAAGGAGACATTTATTATTAGCTGAGGCTAAGGGGCTAAAACTATAAAAATAATAAACTATTAAATTTTACTAACTAACCTAGTTAGACAAGACTAGTCACTAATTAGGCGAAAAAATAAAAACACCTATTGAGACTAATTATCTAGTGCGTAGGCTAAGTCTAAGCAAAGCTGATTTATTTACTTTTTAAAAAGAATTTTAGTGAAATCAGAAATTTTTGATTTTGTCTTAAATAATCTTCAGCCTACTTCAATATTTGTCGGTAATGTGTAGTGTATATATTCCTTATAATACTAATATTTTTTTAATTATACTTGTTGGCCTATATCTATAATGTATATATTACAATTTAAGGCTGAGATGGATCGATGATGTCGTGAAAGATTTACACCAGTTGAGGTTTCGCGCATGGAGGTGGAAAGCAATGGATCGTACCGAATGGAAGGATGTGGTGGAGCAGGCCAGGGCCCTACATGTGCTGTAGCGCCACTGATGATGATATATATTAAACAAAGTGATTATTTGCACAGCTCTGCGCATAACGCTCACCGTTATTCAAAGATTTCAGTGTGCCGATAACACTCAGCATTATTCGCAGATTCACGGCTGGTCGTGTAATTTCCGTCTAAGTGACCCGAAATTGGCAATAAAACGATGTCTGTGTAAAAAGTTCTGCGCGTGGGGTGGTCAGCTAGTTGAATGTTTATGTGCATAGCTTCATATTCTAACTGGAAATATTTTTTTCACAAAAGCACCAGAAATAGTTGAAATAACACTTGTAATGACAATGAAATGAACATACTGAAAACATATCTATTATCTTTGACATGAAAAATTTAGCTCTCGTCGAGAAATGTCAATAAATTGAAACAAAAAGCCATACTTTATGTCTAAATATAAAAAGGCATAATCAAATTATTTGTAACCCAGCCTTATATTTGTATGATGTGTTTTTGTGAGTCTTGGGAAAGTAAAGTTCCCTTTCAGATCATGTTGGCCTACCATGGGGCAATTGAAGTAGGCAGCTTTTACAAGTTTCTGTGGCTATGTACTATGGCATAAAATGAAATACTAGAAAATTAGAGTGATGTCAAGGAGGATAGAATAAATATTAGTATCACTCTATAGATCGAATAGACCCTATGTTGGCCCCTAACAGAGCAGATGTAGACACAATTAATTTATTATAAATTGCCCTAAATTTAAATCCTTAATTAAACCTAACCTACTGAACGCTAAAAGTCATCAGCAAAATAACAAAACACGCAAAAGACGTCATGGCCCCATCTTTCATAATTAGCCCTATTTAAATATTTAGTATTAGATTAATTCGTATTTAGTTTACGGTTAAGTATTATTTAATTTAGTATTTAATTATTTAGATTAGTTAGGTTAATTAGTAATTAGGTTGGACTGTGGCTACACACTACACAAAAAAAATTACTGGTAAAATTGGAATCAACTATTTTAAAAATCTAATCAAAATAAGTTTTAACACAATATGTACCGACGAATACGTTGAAAATTTAAGATCAATTTATTAAATTCCTACTTCTCAAAATCCAAGCTGCTTTTGCTTTAGCAGCTGATCAGTCAGTTATTTCCTTTCCATTAATTAGAGGAGTACACAGAATATACAATGACGGGAGCCGGAAGTTGAACAAACTGGCAATGCCAACATGACTGTTCTAGACTATAAATAGTTATTTCTGTAACGAAATTATGTTGTATGATTGTAAAGAATTGTGTGTTTCGGGCTGTTTTTTTTTTTTAATGAATCATAAAATAATTATGTTATATTCATACAAAAATATCACATTCATAGCTAATGCATTTTTCCTCATTTAAAATGTATTGAAGACACCACACGGTTCACCTACCTACATTTACACATCATGACGTCACAAAAGTGTAAACAATAGTTCAATAGACATCAGTATTAATTTTGTGGACACCCGTTTTTTCCAACCTTTTTTACCCGCGTCCTACAAGAGCACCTAAAAGTAGCAAATCCGCCCCCCCTTCCCCCGCCCCCCCCCCCCCCAAAAGCTCTTTCTTACATGGCCCTGTCCCATCTGAAATGTAAAGGCAAAGGGCCTACATATTATAGGCATAGTGCATAGGCCTACATTTCCCCAAGAGACTAAATCTCCCATCATAATCTTCACTTACAGTGCAATTCAATACACAAAGAAAGTATGTGCAGAAAATATTTTCAAAAATGAACAAATGTAAAACATATTTAAGTTTCGTCTACATTTAATTCAAATCCTTTGATTCCTAGCGTGCTCTTCTACGTTTCTGCACATAATTTCTTTGTGTAATGCACTTTAAGAAATGTTTAATTATTTTCTACTTTTTAGTACTTTTAAATTCGTCTTTGATAGTAATTCTTTTTTTAATCCTTTATATTAACTTCGCTTTTGTTCGTGTGTTTCTTTCTTTGTAGCGGCGAAATCTTCGGAAGGCTAAATGAAACACTTCGTCATTCTATCGGATCGAGCTGAGACTTGGTACATAGACTCGTTGCAGACGACAACGCATTCTACCAAATTTTCAACCCAAACCCCTCAAAATCGCTTTTGCTCCAGTGTTTCTTCGTGGTAAAAATCTTCGGAAGGCCATCTGACCCACTTTCCGTCATCCTATAGAGCTGAAACATAGAATCGATCCGATGACAACACATTCGATCAAATTTTCAACCCAACCCCAAAAATTAGTTTTTCAAATTATTTTTTTTAGTGGGTGGGGGAATGTCAATGATTTGTTCAATCGGTGCGTGTTTTGGTGTGGGGATTAATTGCGTAGCTGTTGCAATGTGTTTTGTATTTGTGACGTATTTGGATATACAGTAAAAGTAAACTTTAATTTTGAAGGGGAAAATGAAGGAAATGTGAAACGCGTTTTCACCAAAGCAGTGGCGTAGCGAGCTTAACTCGCGCCCGGGGCACAATACATTTTTAGCGCCCCCCCCCCCTATTCGAAAACCATACAATATTATATGTAAAATATACCATTTGGCGCCCCTTTGTGAGTAGCACCCGGGGCATGATGCCCCCCTTGCCCCCCCACTACGCCACTGCACCAAAGGTTTACCCATTTACATAACCACTTCTTAATAAATGATAAATCACGTACAATTACATATATGCAAACAAAAATGCATATAAAGGATTTATACGAAAAAATAATCTTTAGGGATTGGTTTTATTTTAAAGTTGTTTTAATTATTTTTTTCACTTGCGGTAGCACTAGGCTTTGCCAAAAATCTCACTGGCACACACCAAGTAAAATTGATTGCACAATTAATACAATTTATAATAAAAAACAAAATGTAGTTAACATTCAAATTGGCATGTGGACCTAATGGTAAAAGGTATAATGTTACATTGATTTTTTTCTATAATTAACTCTTCTGTATTAGACACATTTCTCAGTGCTATCGCAGTTCTTGACAGCTTGTCCACCATATTCCCCGCATTATGCAATAACAAGGAAACTTTTAAGGACAAGAGAATGGCAGTTTTAAAATTCTTGATGCAGAGGTGGACCTTTAACGAGCCCACAGTTTTAGGCACCCCATATTCCAAAAGGGGCACTAATATAAAACTTTGACATACAATGTAAAATTAAACAATACGAGTCTAATTTATCACACACTTGCTATTTATTTTAAATAATTTTTTTTAATCCGACAATAATTTCTTTTCAAAAACATACAGTTTTTCTTGTTTGATTGATTTACTTATAATCCAGCCATTGGTAAAATGTTTTAGCATGTTCAAATTTGGTTCCAAGAGGGGAGGGGCGGGGGTGCGCGAGTTGTTTTTAATAAAAAAAAAGGGGGGGGGACAAAAGATGATACTTGACTTTTAAGTTACGGCATAAAAGTTAATAAAGCCTTTTTTAAAATTTCTTCATCAAACTTTACTGGATGTATGCTAATAAGTTACAAGTTTATCTATAAAGTTCTACAATTCTTTTTGTAATCCAATAAACAAATTAAAAGTCACATTTGTTTTTTAATTTAAGAAGGAATTGTTACGTTTGTAAGGGGGGAGAGACTGGTTAATTTGTAAGGAGTGTGAGAATATAAAACAAAGTTGTATGGGGTGCAATCCGCAGAATAGGTTGGTAAACACTGATTATCATATTTTAATGCCCTTTTATCTTATCTAATAAATATTTAATATACTCTAGCTTATCGCCAAGTGCATAACATAAAATTCGATTATCTGCATGCAATTGAATTATTGGTCTGGAATTATTGTTCTCAGCCAACGCCAGGGTCGGCGTCATTGTTTACGTCATTACGTCATCTTTCCCTGTGGAAAAAACTCTAGTTGACACCAAGGTCGGAACCGCATTTAGGGTGTGGCTATCTAAAATAGGCTCTCTCGACCTTGCTTGCAACTAAATAAAATTAGTCTGCATCCTTATTATTCTGTGGAATTATGTAGAAATATCTGGAAAGGAAAACATTGTGTAAGGCAAGGCCTTTCTAGAAATATCAGTAGAACAGTCATTTGGTCACTATCCATTTGCTGCCTTCTTGTATACTACTTCTCAGCTTAGTGCTATTTAAAAATATTATACTGTTTTTTTTCTGTTTGTTCGCTGACGAAAGCTTCCTGGCGACACGTTCATTGTTTTTATTTTTTGGGGTTCCTTTTTTCAGGTTTAACCTTACTTTGTTTTTCTAATTTCCTAATATGAATAAAGTGTACCGAGCGCAGGAGGCAAGTATTAAGGAAAGGTTGAAGTACAGCTTCAATGGCGCAAGGCGGGAGTCAGTAAAGGGATATCGTGAGGGGAGGTAGGTCGAGGGAGAGGAGGAGGCGAATATGAGGTTGACAAGATTCCATAAAAAACGTTTTTATTTTAAATTGTCAAGAGTACATCACTGAAGCTACTAGTAACAAATTAAATAAAATAAAAACAATGATGAAAAATATTCCCAAATCAGACCCAAGGCCCCAACCATTTTACAAAATCTGGCAATGCTCGAAATCTGTTTGCAAATTTGCGTTCTGCACACAATTTTCTCTTGTCCACATAATTTACACAAGATTACACAAACTTAATGTATTTTATCATTAGAGGCCTGCGTAAAATTTGCTTTTAGTAGCCTATTGTTGGAGCCTGCAGTGGTTTTACAATTATAAGGTAGGCTTTCATTAGTACAAGTGAAAAGCGGACTACACTTACAGACTGACACTATTTACAGACTGTGCAATCATTTACATTCATAGACTTATAATAGAGTTAGATGATTAGACCTACTGACAATATTGAATTCATTGACATTGTGACAACCTCTTGTACTAGGTACCACAAACTGGCGTAAAAACGCATTTTTGTATCATGGAAGCCTGTATTTAGTAACTTTTCACTTAATGTTTTCTATATTACAAATTGGTAATAAACTAATAAAAATGGTACCATTTAAAAGTACATTTTAAGCCCTCTAATTATATGTCATTTTAATTGTTTTTGAAATAACAAAGATTATTACATTTATCGCATGAAAACCATCACTATCACTAAAGACTAAAGTGATTTTTTATTGACAGTCAAGAGATCATTTTTACCCCCCCCCCCGCGCTATTCAATCTCCGTGCCGTTTTTGGTCGTTCGTAGTATTTTGTCACAAATAAGTGTATTGTGTGCAGAAATGAATGCCCTTTAGTTTCGTACCAAATATTAATGTAACGTAATAGTTTAAATATATTAAAATTTAAAAAATCGAAGAAAATGATCATTTACTATTTGATTTTGGCAAAATATGAAATTTAAACCAGCATCATTGGAAAGCTCGTCCTATTTTCTTTTAAAATACGAAAACAACACTTCATTTCTAAGCATCAACAAAAACGGCAGAGTTAAAGAATGAACCCTATAAATTTCATTCACCCCGCTTGTTGCCGATACGCGAAAATGGCTGAAAACTACGTTGACAACACACCCGAAGTTTTTTCTAAATTGACGGTAACCGATCTTAAATGCTTAGTAGGTAAGTAAAATCAGTAAAAAGATGTAGTTACATAGTTTGAAACTGTGTCAGCTATGTTTTAATTCTTTTGTTTCTTTAGAAAATTTGTTTTTAAGTAGATATAAATATGTTCCTTTGTCTCTGATTATCGTTTTTGAGTTTTGTCAGATGACTTAAACCCCCCTCTGTTTGTAGTCAAGTCTAATTTTTTCTGATTGCTCAGTTTAAAATTTTATTGTTTTTCCTGAAAGAGGATACGTTGAAGATTAATAACTACTAATTTTTATAACTAGCAAATGGTATCATATTTAATTTTAATAAATAAAAAAGTTCACGTGATCATAATATTTGTCACCAATGTAAACAAACAATGAAAGTTAAAAGTAGATTAAATGACACGAACAATCTTTGTCGATATATTATATATTGAGCTTTAATAATAATTTTACATTAAAAATAATTAAAAGTAGAACAACTTGTAAAGTTAAGAGATGGTCAAAGTACTCAAAGTAATGCATGATTAAGAGCTTAAAGTAATTTCTACTATCATAGGTCGATTCATGTTAGACTGAACATTTATAATTTGTTAAATTTTGTTTTAGATGGTGAACAATTGGCTGCTCTAGACTTAGACTCTAGAGAAGACTTTTCTGGTTAAAGGGAAATGAAGAAGGCCATCATTGCCTACTCTAATCATCACCAACAAATTACTTTTTCAACTCTAAGTTTTAAAGGAGAAAAATAACAAGTAATAGGAGCAGGTAACTATAATTATATGCCTAAGATAAGTTATTCAATGTAATAAACATATTTTGTATTCTACTTGTATTACTAAGTTTAAATGTATATGAATTTACTTAAGCCTAAGCCTGAACATATCTTTTCAGCTCGATACCTAGTTCTCTCAGATCAAAGTATGTACCAGTACCAGTCGCAAATTTCATCATTTGGAATAAATAAAGAAAATGTGTACAGTCCAACAAAGGAGTATGCTAGTTTAGTGCAGGAAGTAACAAATGAATTATTATTGACTTTTATCTTTATTAAGTAAGCAACAGATAGTATAACTGTTTATTCCATTCATAATTTCATAGTTTCATAGATTGCTTTCTATATTATGTGGATCTGTTGACAAATGTCATTTAAAAAAAGAAGAAAGCCAATGTGGTGAAAAGTTACTAAAAATTGAGTCATCTAAATGTTAAACGAAGACAACCCTGAACTCTAAATCTGAATGTAAACGTTACATTTTTTATAAACGTTAAAATTTTGCTTGCACTTGCACTGTTCCAGTAGTGTTTGTATTTTGTATAAAAAAGTAATTGGCTCATTGACTTTTGATATATGCAGAGCTATCATTTTTCTGTAGTTGGTATAATATGCTTATCCATTGGTGTAACTATTGATTTTATGCCTTTTTTTTTAAAATGGCTGATTTCTCGCTTCACATGTACCTGTGCACGTTTCTAACAGTTTATGTATTTGAACTGTACATGTTATGGGTAAGCATGCTGTTTAAGTACGTAACATAGACCTTTATTAGTTCCCCTACATTTTGATATAATTATGATGTGCTTTCAATACACCTTATAAAAATAAAAAATTAAAAATTCTGTATGTGAACGCTTTCACTGTTCCAGCCATGTTTGTAATGTATGTAAATAAATAATAGGTTCATTGACTGTTGAAATATGTAGAGCTATAATTTTTCTGTATTTTGGTATAATTTGCTTATCTCTTGGTTTAACGATTGATTTTTTGCAATTTTTAAAAAATGACTGATTTTTTGCGTCTTATGAAACCTTGCCTTTTTCTAACAATTTTTGTATTTTAAGTGTAAATGTTATGTTTACACTTGCTGTTTAAGTACATAGAATTTTAGTTCCCCTACATTTTGATATAATTATAAATGCTTTCTTATCAGTTGATTTTTTGTGATTTTTCAAAAATTACCAAATTTTGCGTTTTTACCTCCCTTTTTATTTTTTTCAAAGTGTGATGAAATGCTCTTTTCATAACAATAAAATTTAATGAATAAATAATTTGTTACCTTTGAAAAAAATTGAGTCGGTTCTCTATATATGTGGGTATGTTTTGAGTGTAAGTAAGTGAGTTTAAGTGATTTAGTTTTACAGATATAGCCTTACAAAAATGGCACTTTTGATGGTGTCAAAAATTTTTCAAAATAATAAATTTTAAAAATTCATAACTTTTTTACTAATTGAGTTATATGAACAAGTTTGGTATCCACGTTCTTAGAATCATGAGTTCTTGACATGACAGTATAAAATAAAGCTATAGGCCTGTTTTGAAAAATCAGTTTGTGGTACCTACTTGTACTTAATTAGTGTAGACAATGTAGTGGAGTTGAGAGTAGATTAGAATTTAAGGGGTCATCCAAAAAGGATGTCATGGTGATGTGCTTAAGTTGGGGGGGTGGGGGGTCACATTTTTTGTGATAGGGAGTGTTTTTTAAACAATGTGACATCACGATCACATTAAAAGCGGTATACTCTTGAAAAAAATTAAACGTTAGTAACATTAAATTACAGACATTTTGGCTAAACTAAAATGCAGTTTGAGGTAGGGGCAGGGCAGGCATGTCTTCCACAGTATATAGAAGAGGCAGAGGTCATGGACGTTTCCCAGGTCAACTACCGGCCATAGCCATAATTATGTTTTACAAAAGATTTCAAAATTTAGCTCTCTGTATTTATTTGATTTTTTTTATGTTAATTTTTAAATTTTTGTTTGAAAGTTAGGGTGAGACAACACTTGGCAAAACCCATGCCGCTAACAGCACATTCTCCAACATTTTTAACATTCTTTAAAAAAAAATATATAATTATTTTATTTTTAAACAACAATCACTGAGAATCAGTACAGGTCCCATATGCCAGGTCCAAGAAATAGCATCTGATCAAGTTAAAGTACTCCATGATGGAGGAGTAGGGGGGTGTAGTGACTTTGACGTTCATGAGAATTAGGCCTAATGTCTAAATCTGAATGTGGATAAGGGAGTCATAGAATTAGGACTACCAGTGAAGTAAGATAAAAGGAAGAATTATTGACTGGGTAGGGGGTTTAAGGATTTTTAGTGGACAGAGGTATTTTTAAACAGGGGGTTGGGTGCAGAGGTTTGTGACATATTTGAAAAGGGGGGGTCTAACTTTTTGTGATAATGGGGGTAAAAAATCGGCACAATTTGCATGACCTTATTTATGGATGGCCCCTATAAGCCTTGATAATGTTAACTTACTTACTCTTCCCCTAAGTAGGTAATTTGACATAAACAGACCTGTTTACATTTAAGATTTTGGCATACAATGTACAATTTTGAGGTGTAAGTGTATACATTATATATACTGAATAATACTGAATGTTTATTTTTTAGTATAAAAATAATGTATTGAACGATTTTGTGATGATATTGTACGATTTTAAGAGTTTAAGGGTAAACAGGTCTGCATAAATTTTAAATTTACATATTGTCCATAAAAGATATATCATTTTGAAGGTCAAGTTATAAGTTCAGAAATTACATCACCAGCCAGCTTTTTTCATTAATCCAAAGAGGAGTCCCCCCCCTCTTCCATACTTTTCTATCAGTGTTGTAACCCCTTTTGTCACATCAGATGCTTTGATAGCTTCTTTAGTTTTCAAAATCATACAGTCGATTTAGGCACCCCAAACATAATAATGAAATCAGCCACACATGTACCGATTTCATATTTAACGATAAGATCTTTCTTATTATATCTCTCTAACAGCTGTCCTCTTATTCCTAATTGTCCTTGAGGCCTGGCTCATACACTAAATTGTTATTATATTTAAACAAAATAATGCAAAACTGGCAAAAAATAATAAAATTATAATTGAAAATCATACAAGATGCTCTCACTAAAGCTTCTGAAAACGAACTGAATTACAAAGCATATGGGTGGCCTGCGCACATGGGAAATGTACACACAGAGAACAAGCTGGGCATTCTGATTGCAAAACAGCTTTCAGATTCTTATCAAAAGTTGCTAGAAATTTTCTTTCGGATTCCATGTTGTTTGAATTTTGGGGCTTTTATAATTGGGATTCTGAGCCCATACTGTATTTATGTGTGCAATAATTGCAAGAGGTAGCCTACAAAATATCTCAAACAAATTGCCTAGTAGTATGGTATATAAATATATTTTCTATTTTACTTTGTCAGAGTTTGTGCTCAAAAATGGATAAATGGGATCCTATGGTAGAAGCATACGAGGACCGTCAATTCAACAGATATAATGAAGGAGTAGGAAGGGATTTGTCAGAGTAAGATGCATTTCAAACTAGATAAGAAACAATATACACTTATGAGTTTGTCCGTTTAACTAAAACTGATTCTATTTTAAATATGTATTATTTTGAAGTTCTTAACAACTAATGCATAAATGTATGAATAGAACAAGATTCAGACCAACATTTCTTTCCCTACAGAAGTGGCGAACAAAACAAAATACAGTTATTTGTTCAGAATGTACCGCCATCACTTGACCAGGTAAAATTCTAGGATAAATTAGATCAATATTTTAATTTAATACTCACATAATTCTTAAGTAGGATTTGAAGGGGATTAGATTCAATTTATTAGAAAATTTTATAACATTTACGCTAATCTCTTGAATTTATAATTAAAAAAATAAGGAAACAAATATTTAATTACAAAATATGTTTAAAATTTGGTAGTTTTAAACTACTTAATTACCCCATAACGTTGTGTATATGACACAATCACCTATCTTGAGTCACTCATAATGTTGGATGTAAAGCACTTAAAATAAAAAAAATCAATTCCAAATTTCTCCATATTACAAGTAATATAAGAAAAGCCACATGTATCCTTTTAATTCTCAAAATGTTACAAGAGGATGTAGAAATGAAAAATAGATTAAGAGGATGTAGAAATGAAAAGGCATTTTTTAAATACTCCTATGCAGTTATACTAGACTCATAAAAAGTATTTGGAATTTGTTACCCATTTTTTGGGTGTTACTTTCATGGATGTCTGGTGTTCCATACATTTTTTCTTGATATTGATTTTTTAAAATAAGATGATTCTGATAATTTTAGTCTGTACCTGGTTAAGATTATGTTAATTCTGGATTCTAGCATGGCTATGATGTCATAGTATTATTAACAAGAGTGACTAAAAATATTTTAAAAAACTGAACAAGTTGTTCTTTCACCCATTTCTTGTACTGAGTACATGTGTAGGTTATTTTTATGATTTATTATTTGTTCTGGTATCTTGTGTGCTATTTTAGGTATTATTACTATTTAATAATTGTACATTTGGGGATATTATTAACTGGTTTATCATTCTGTTTATTAGTTTGTGTCAGTCTTTATACTATAAGGTCTTCTTAACATATATATTATATATGTTACCGGCAATGTGTTAAATGCAGGTATTGTATAGAATGCCTAGGAATTATATAGAATGCCTGAAATTTTTAGGCAAAGTATGAAATATTTGATTTTCATGCTTATGTTACATACTTTGCCTAGGCATTTTATACATTGCCTAGGTATTATACATAATGAAAAATATACTTCAGTTAAAGTTTCAAAAGAGCATAATGAAAACGTTGTTATTGGAAAAACATATTTGAAAAAGAAAGAAGAAATATGAAATAAGTAAAGGCAGTTCTTAACAACGAAACCGGAAAGCAAAGGTGGCCTCGAGCTTCATGTTGCAGCAAGTAAGGCTGTAGTGGCATTTTGAATTGCACTTAATTTTATTTTTCAAAGACACTTCATGTTTTGTCACATGGTCTTGCACATACACCTCACGAATCCTTGACCTCTTGCTGCTGACTGAGAGAAAGCAGCAGATCAGAGAGGTATTTCATGGTCAGGGATGTCTTCAACTCTCAATAAGTCCTTTGTACATACAACAAACTGTGATCTCGCAAATAGTTGTTTCAAGATTCGTTGTGCAGTTCCAAGTCGGTAAAAGCCGTCTTCTGTCACTGTCATAACAACTGCCAACAGATTGTGTGATTTACTACGTCCCTTGTCAACGTTAGGAATAGGAACTGGCACAGTGGTTCCTAAAGAGTTTATTTTCAGATTTTTGGCCTGGATTTCAAGGTTTGATTTATATTCTTTTCTGGCTTCTACAGCTCTCTTATCCATGAAACACATGCTGCACAAATACCAACACCATAACCTTCTATTTCCTCATCTCCATTGTCTTTAACAGCATGCCCACAAATAACATGAACATTACGGCGACAGTTTCGTTCGGCATGTATGGGCACTTGGTTTTCTCCATTATTGGTTGCACTCTTAAGTATTCTGTGTAGTGGGCTCTGTATCTTGCATCTGGTGATTAGCTTCTTCCTGCTGTGTTGTTTGTACGTTTTCTATTATTTTTTCGAGTTCTTCCTGTCTGTATGTCTTGCAAAACGTCAAGGGGTAGGGCACCGCTGAGCAAAGAATCAAACATGAATGGCTGGGTATTCTATACATTGCCGAGTTGCTATTCGGCTTTGTATAGAATGCCTTGGAAATGCGTGAAATATAAATCATTTCATACTCTGCCTACAAATTTCAGGCATTCTCTATAATTTCTAGGCATTCTTTCGATGCCTGATTTCACACATTGTCGGTAACATATATAATATGTAAAGGCTATATATGTTAAACTAATGTAAGTAAATTAGAAACAAATGTTATGTGTTAAATTCTCAAATAAATACATTTTAAAAATATTTTGGACTTAATATAGGATGACTAGGTTATCTTTTAACAATGAACAAATTACAGGCAAACTTAGAACATTCCAAAAATGTTAGTTAGCACACAATAATTATCTGGATTTACATTATTTATACATAATTTTAGTATTCTTACTGGTTATTTCACCTTTAATTATTTTTTTCAGGAAGGTTTTTACAATCTTTTTGCTGAATACGGGAAAGTTAAAAAGGCTAATCTTGTAACTTCAAACAAAGGTGATAAAAGAGGACTATTTGGGTGAGACAATTTTGTCTTTGTTAAACTTTTTACAAATACCAATTCTATAAGATTCAGGTTAATGGGCTAAATTCAAACTCTAACAAGACCTGCCTACAGAATTCAATTGTTTTAGTATTTAACCGCCCTCAAAATTCTTTTTAAGGAACAAGATAGTCTTTTAGTTTGAACCATTAGTTAAGCGATCTGTAAGACAAACCAACTACAGGCCTATGTTAACCTTAAAAATACAAAATAATTTTCATATACAAGGTGGCTGCAGTTTTCCATAACAGTAAAATATATATTTTGTGCTGGAAATTGTAAAGCATAAAAATAAGGAAAATTTTTACAGTAAGGCAGGTCTGCTTAAATTCAACACTGCAAAGAGATCAGTTCATAATTTGGAAATTATATATCACAAGCTGTTTGTTCTCAAATCCAAATTCAAATAAACTTCTTTATAATAATTTATATGATTTTCTGAGTTAGATAAGTTTATTACTCAGATTCCAAGACAGACATTTTTGTGCATTATACAAAGAAAAGATGCCAAACCAATGACCCCACCACCCTAATGCTAACCTATTTATTATTCAGTCATATCAGTTCTTATATGATCATTTTTATTTTTGAAATCATAAGTTTTCTTTAGAACTTAGTCACTATAGAGTTGGTTGTGCAAGCAAGCCGTAGTAAAACTGTATAGAAATTGAGAATGAGAGTATTAAAAAATGTATAAACTGTTTTGGGTTTTCATGAAACTAGCCGCTACTCATTAGCCAGGTTCAAACCTTTCTCATCTAAACAAGATGCTTTATGAATTAAATTTTTTTGAAAATGTGACAGATTTTTTTTTTAATAAGATGGGCACTTGGTTTTTAGGGCAGGCCTGCACAACTCAAAATGTAAGGCGGGCCGTAATAGTTATTGAAAAACTTGTGCGGGCCAAAAGAAACTAGGACTTTCTGCGGGCCAAAAGAAAATATGAAAGGGGAAAGCTATTAAGAAAATAAGAAGAATAAAGAATATTTTGTTACTTCACGGGCCGCAAAGTGGGTGCTGGCGGGTCGCATGTGGCCCACTGGCCATATGTTGTGCAGGCCTGTTTTAGGGTAATATCAGACATTTTTCGTTTCTAAAAGTTTCCAATAGAAGTTATAAAATAATTTTTTTAACCTATATTAGCAAATGATGAACTTAAGGACCCCCTGATCTAGAGGGCAAGAGCTTGTTTAAAAAAAAATATGCACTAATACAAAGGATACTACTATTATGATAAAGGACAACATTATGTTTTTAAGGAAACAGCTATTTAATTTTGAAAATGTTTTACTCAAAGTTTGAACATTTCTGACTAAAAACATTTTATTTTTACTTCATCAAGAATCTTCAGACTCAGTTTCTATCTATTTAAAATATTATTTATAATTTATTATCATATTTAATTAACTAATTATTCAGAGCATATAAATATCCATGTTTATTATCTTTTTTAGCTTCGTCACTATGGAGAGAATGGACGATGCTGAATTAGCAATCAGTAAATTAGACAAAAAATCTTTAGGGAAAGGTTTTGTCTTGCGTGTATCACCAGCTTTAACTAAGGAAGAAAAAGATAAGAGACAAAAGCTTAAACAGGTTTCTGATTTTATGATTAAGATATAATTGATTTACTTTTCAATTATATATAATAGTTTTAAAAAGGCTGTTGTGACCATGCTCAAGTACATATGATGAATTATTGTCAAGTAAAAAAAAAATGCAATTTTATAGTTTTTATAAATAAAACATTATTTATCACTGGAAACTTTGTCATGTCTTTTTAGCAGGTGGATGAGTTCATCAAACCAACTAGAAAAAACTCTGATGACACTGATTCCATAGTAAGTGCTTTGTTAATTATCTGTCCGTTATGTACAATGTTGATTCTTACTTATTAAGGGAGATTAAACATGATAAATGATAATCTGATTGCCGGGAGGAAAGTAACGTGCAACCGCCTAGTTGAGAAATAGATAAGGTTACTATTCCATCATAGGGCAGAAAGATATTTGAAATCATAAAAAGAAATTATTATTAACTCTTGAAATATGGTTTGCCACATATTTGTATAACCAATGCTGTAAAAATGTCACAGTAGGAATCATCTTCATAATGTTGCCATGTATTTTCTAGTGGGTTACGCGAAGTGGGGGGGGGGGGGGGGTGTCTAGAAAATGTATCTTTTTGAGTAAGTACTATACAGATGGCCTCCACTTCGCGTTGGTTTGCTTTGGTGTTGTGTGATGTACTTTTTTGACATAATTATTTCTTGCACCAAGTCCAGAAAAAAGAGAAAACTAGACAATGAATTCTCCAATGTTACGCACAGCAACATTAGATTTCACTATATTTTATAAGATCTGAGAGGGCCTTTGAAATCTAATTTTAGAACACAAAACTATATTTTATAAGATCTGAGAGGGCCTTTGAAATCTAATTTTAGAACACACAAAACAGCTGTATGATTTTTAAAACCCCCCTTTTCCTTTCACCCATTTACAGCTTGTGATAGTTATCAGACTGTAATATGTTAACGGGAAATAGGTATAATGGATATATTTTTTTTAAAACAGCTTTTCCTAAAAGGAAAGTCTCAAGTTACTTTGAAGGTTTTTTAAAATGACGCCCTAATTTGTTAATAAATTCTTATTTTAATAAATTTTATTTTATGCTGATGTGACTTTTTTTGAACAACGTTTTAATGTCATCAGTAAATTTATTTTTACCAATGACAGCCTTTGATAATGTGATCAGCTCGTTCACCTAAATATTAATTGATATCTACAGCTAAACATTGAATTGATTGAGTATGCTGTTTTTTGGTCTTATAAAATGTTTTTATATTTCATGTCTACTTTACAGTCTTCAATACAATTTGAAAGAGCTGACTTTAACATTTGAGAGTTCCTGCGATATATTTTGTACCCTTTAAATCTATAAATATGTAATTATATTTATATTGAAAGGATCTATTTGAGGTTTTGGTGAAACAGAATTCTATTTATTATATTCTTTTGTAAATTTGTAGACATCTGGACGAGAAAAGAATAAACGGCAGCCTCAATGGTACGTATCACAGAATAAATAAAAAACATGCTGTACATGTTAATGTTAAATACATTTGTAGATTAATTTTGAAAATAAATACTGCTGAAACTCATTTGAATATTAAAAAATTCATGAATTCATATTATTTTATTTAATTGGCTTTGATGAATTGGACTTAAATAATTTTTGTTTAATTTTGTTAATTTCATGTCAAGATTTTCTGGAGTAACAAATTCTTGTTATAAAATGTCAATAATATTAGAAAGTAATTAGTTTTTAAATGTTAACTTTTAATTAAAAAAAAATGTTTCTGGTTTATTTTAGGACTACCGGTACAGCAAAAGAAGGTTAGTCTCATTTTGTGCTTATTTTGAAATTAGGGTTGTACCGTTACCATATTTCTTTTGACTTTGCTTCTTCACAGTAATGCCTTTTATCTTGTTTTTGGACAAAAAGCAGTTTGCAACAAGTAACTTTTTACAATTAATTATTCTGAAACTGTAACATTAGACCCAAAAAATTACTTGAACTGCATTTACAAATTATTCATTTTTTAAAAAACAATTGTACAGACCTAATTACTCTAACAATTTTGCTTACAATTTACAATTTTAAAATGCCTGTCTTAAAGATAATTTTAAGTGAAAAAGCAAAAAAATATTCCGTTATTTTCACAATTGTTAAATACATTTGTCATTTTACTGGTTTGTTTTTTAGCAAAAATTCAATTATATTCAGCATTGAATAATCCATGAAATAAGATTGGTGGAAATATTTGAAATTGTAAATTTTTAGTGGATTATGGTTTTATCTATTGAAATTAGCCACTATGCTAGTGGCACATGCGCAAACACAGTTTTTGTTTGTTTTGGTAATTTTGACTTTGTACAATCCCACCAATTGTTTGGATTTCTGTTGCAGTATTTAAATACTGTATTTTAGGGACTATAAGACACACTTTTTTCTTCAAAAAAAATTGTCTCCAAATTTGAGGTTTGTTTTATACTCGAAATCAATATAAAAATGGTAAAAATTTTATTTTTAAAAAGAATTGCTTAAAAATTAAGGTGCGTCTTATAGTCTGTAGCGTCTTATAGTCCATAAAAAACTTAATGTGTGTGATCTTAATTTATCACAACAATTATTGGTCAACAGCTTTCCCCTTTCCTTAACACAGAACACCGTCAGAAATGCACAATTTTATAGCAATAGAGAGCATAACTGTTTCTTGGTGCTGTCTAAATCTCTCTATTTTTTTGGCCTTGCTTTTGAAAAATCAGTCCTCCTTTATGACTACTTGAATATAAGCAAATATAACACTCAACTATGAATAATCTTTCCTGCCCAGCTGTCCAACATATCTTCCTTTTCACTAGGAACACTTGGTGTCAGGAAAAATGTTGAAAAACGCACCTTGGTTTTTATGATGGGAGTTTCAGTACTGTATATTTTTGCCTATACCAAATCTAATTTTTTAAACACATATTAGCCCATTGAATAGTCAGTTGTTTGCTGTTGATAACTTGAACACCAATTACAAAAATCTCATTAGACCTACCAAATACTTATTCTGTTAACTGCTGGCTAGCTAGTCCTGTTGCAACAGGGGTTTGTGATCGTAGTTCTTCTTCACTTAGATGAGGCACCATCAAGGTTGACGATCTATCCATAGTACTGGTGTTGATTTGTTAGTCTTGGTATGGGTGGTGTTACAAAAAAAGTTTTAAGACAAAAAATTAGTATTTTTATTATTTGCCTTTGCGTATAAGTTCAAAATGTAGGATATTGTATTGAGGTGAGCTGATTTTTTGTTAGCGCCCTATTCTGTCATTTTAATAAATTAATGCAATTAATTTCCTTGTCTTCCTTATGCTGGTTTATCAGAATCTGATAATTGTTATTTAAGATACAATACTGTTATGCCTTTCTCACAGCAGGCTTGGAATTTGCAAAAGGTGATCACCAATCATTTTCTAAAGCAGCTTTAGAAAATAATCGGCCATCCTCTCAGTCAGGAATTGGCAAAGATTTTGGGAATCAAAGACAAATGACAGAAAGAGGAGAAAATATTCTCCAAAACCAAGGCAGAGGAGGTAATTAAAAAAAACAATTCTTACCTTTTTAATAATACAAATTTTAAAGTATAATTTTTGGAAATGTCAAAAATTTGAAGACCATTATTCCAGTCTGACTGAATAATTTGTTTCCATTACAAAATTATCACATAAATGCCTTTAAACTTTGAAGTATCGCAATAAAGAGAGTTATATTTTAAGTGTTGAGCTTACTTTGAACTAACTCTTATTATCCTTATATAAAAAGTAATCTTTTGCTTGTTATTTTGCTTGGTATGTTCTTAATAATTAAGAACACTTTTAGTGTCAGTATTATTTAAAACTTTCTTTGAAGGGTCTAAATAGAGTTAACTGCAATCACTCACAATTGAAAGACTGGAAATATTCAGACTCCTCGTAATCCAAGAATAAAATTATAATAACATTTTTGTTTCACTCATTTCCTATTTTGCTAACCTGATTGCAGTCTCTCCCTATAATAAAAATAACATGGGCAGTATAAGGATTTCTCAGATGAGCAGCATGTTGGCATGTTGTTTATTAAGATTTTAATATTGAATAATTTTTTTGTTAAGCTTGTTATTGAGGTGAATACTACTAATACCATGGTAAACACTTTTGAGTTATTTTCCGCTATTTAACTATAAAAGCATGTACATGGTAGTAGATAAACTAGTGGACACAACAATGATTTATAAGATTTAAATCTAACAAACTACTCTGATTTTAAAAAGTAATGCATTGTAGTCTTATTAATGTAAAATGTTTATTAATCCAAAAAAAAAATTAATCACTGTCATTAAAATTAATTTCAGCTTCTTGCCAAAAGAATCAATCAGAAGGACTCCACACTCTTATTGGTTTATCAGGCAATATGCAAAGTATTGGTCATGGGGATTTCAAAAGTGTTTTTCCATCTGTCATTAACCGTATGTGTAATATTGTCTTATTTAGAATATTGCTATGTCATTTTACTCTCTCTGTCCTTCCTTCCCTCTCTCTCCTTCCCTCCCTCCCTCTCCCTCCCTCTGTCTCTCCTCCCTCTGTCTCTCCCTCATGTTTCCCATTGCTTCCTGACTCTATTTAGTTCTGATTGACATGACTTGTACTCTGCTCACTTTGCCCTTTTGTTTTCCACATCATCTTGTCTGGTGATCCTGAGGTCTTTTCTCAAAGCATTTGTCAAATCAACATCACTTCTTTTTGTGATAACATATTCTGTGTTAACATCTTCATCCGTTTGACAGATTTCTCCTTAAACATATTTTTATGAGTACTAAAATGGATTGGACCTCCAGGTGTCTATTTAGCATGACAAAAGCTCCTCTGACATTTTTTTTGTTTGATGATATTTCCTCATTACTTCTTTCTTTATCGAAGGGACTTTTTAAGTATTGAAAGGAGTCAAAATCTTTCAGCCGTACCTTTTGAATAATTATTAGGTTGTTTTTATTTGCTGTGTTGGTTTATCGTTATTAAATAAATGCTAACATGTTTACAAATGAAAATTCCTATTTCTTAATTTTATTGCCCTAACATTCTTTTACTAAACACTTATTTTCTAAAATATATATGTGATTTATGTAAATGATGATATTTTTAATATTGAATGGTGAAATTTGCCAAATTTGAAAAAAAAAAAAAAAAAACTGGGAGTAAAAACATGTATTCACAGAATCAGAATGGGCATTGGGAGGGGTCAGTTAATTATAAATAATTTTCTCCAAATTTTTTAAAATGTGTAACTATGCTTACAAATATGTATTTATTGTAGCACCTAAAAATGAAGATGTTGAGAGAAAAAAGGCATGCGTCTATTGTTACAAAGAAGGTACTTTTTAACATATTTATTCTTATTAATTTAATGTATCATAAAATTAAAGTCTAACCTTCATTTTTCCATGTCGAAGTAATGGTAGCAAGTCGTTATTAAAATAAATTTACTGAAATAGATGAAACATAATTTTAAAAATATGCTTTAAATTGTAATTTCGTCAGTATAATTAAAAATATTTAGCTCTAATGTAACTGGCTCATTTTCTGTTTTTAATCTTAGTTTAAAAATTATTGTTTTGATATGATTTTAGGTTGTGTTAATCTGTGCTCCCGATGTAAGATGTACTATTGCTCCATTGAGTGCCAAAAGAACGACTGGCCAAGACATAAGGACATATGTATTGCAATCAAGTGAGTTTAAGCTTGATGTTAAATAATTGCTTTGTGTGTTTGTTTTTTTAAATACCTTAAGCCAAATAAAGCAATGTTTATTTTACATCAAGCTTAAACTAACCGTATATATTTACATCTCCACTTTCAATTAGAACTGTCAAAACACATGTAAAATACAAAATGGTCTTCATGATCAGAATTAATAAAATATTAAATTATTCATTAAATAAAATATTTCATTTATTTAATTTTAATTTTAAAATTCTCAATTTTATAATTTATAGGAAAATACAGAAGCACTTAATATTCTGATCATAATATTTTTTAAAAATAAATAAATGTTTATAAAATTTGTAACAGAAATGTTGCTAAAAACGTTGAATAAATGAAAAGAAAATGATGGATTTTATTTAAAATAAATAGATTTCTCATAGTTTAAAAAAAAACATCTTCTTTTTATTAGATCTACAGAACTTAATGTAATATTTGTTTAAATATACATTTGAATTGTTGGAAAAGAAATCTTTAAAAGCAAAACATTAATTTTATAATGTTTAGTTATTTTTTGTGTAGCTTTTATTAAAAAGAAATTAAGAAATAGTTTGTAAATGAAATGTATTTCGTTAATTCTGCTGAATGACTTTAATATGAGATATGATGCATTTAGTGTTGGTTACACCCCAATTCTTTTTTTTTAGTGAATACCTCAGTGATGAAAGAAGTCCATTAAATAATCTTGATATTAATAAATCTGGAAACAGAACAAGTATGGATTATGACACAGACATTGAAGGAGATAAATCTTTTTCAAAGAAGCCACTAGTTGAAAAATCTGACAAAAAGACACAATCCAAAATGCAGCTAAATCTGGATAAGCAGAATCAGAAGATGGGATCATCTTTAAGTGTAGATGAAAGAAAAGTTTATCAAGAGGAAGTTAAGTTGGAATTGCCCATTGGCTACAAAGGTCAGGTAAGATGTTCAATATTAAGTCATGGAGTAATTGCTCTCACTGTTTTACTTTAATTTTATTCTAAACCTTTGTTTTTCTCAGTTAGTTTATTCAAATGAATCTACCATTATTATTGCTGTTTTAGCTAGATTATATTAAATTATATTAAATTATATTATATTAGATTCAAGCAATGATCAACTAATAAAATACATGCTTCAAAATACACAAATAGGGTTACCTCACTCATTATGAAAACCCAAGCAAATTTTGGATTTGCTGTGAAGAATTCTTATCTGACTTTATGGACATGTGTACAACTATGACTGAAGTAAGACCTAATATATAAATGTTTTAATATGTGCAATTTTATTATCTCTGAAAGTTGAGTGATTATTACAAGATTATTATTAAAAAAATTAGTAATACTTTATAGTCATGTTTTGGTTTACGATCTGTAATAGATTACATTTTTATCTTAAGTGCATAATTTTAAAAAAAAATATTAAAATATGATCGTCTAAATTAAAGTAATCTTTTTAAAGTTTTATTGGTAATTTAAAATCGTTTATTTATTTATTATATGCAAATTCAATTGCTTTTTCATATGAATTGTCAGTAATCAGAGCAATATACAGTACAGAACTCATCCGGCACATTTGATATAAATATTTTTTTTCTGTGATAAAAATTTTTGAAGAATAGTAAAAGTTAATGTTAAAGGGTGTTTATAAATTAAATATGAACTTATAATATTTTAATATAATTGTTAATTTAATAGTCATTATTTAATGTTAACAAGTTTGTTTAATTAAAGTTGTTATTAATTTGTTTGTGACCTTACACATTTTTAAAAAATAGGAGCTGGAAAAAAAAAAGCCAAATGCACCTGTTAAACCTGAAGTGCATTTAATTTATGCAACAAAGTATTTGGGAGATTGGTGTCGTGTTAGAGTTGACTCAGTTCATGACAATACAATCACTGGTTACTACATAGATTATGGGCAAACTGAAGAAGTGAAAATTGAAAATTTGCGTTGCATTGATGTATTGGCTCGAAGCCAGGTCAGTGAAACAGTTAAGATCATCTAATATTATATTTTCTCTGATTAATTACCATTGTAAATGATGAGTGTTTTTTCACTTTTATTAAAACCAATGAAGGATGGGAATCTGATTTAAAAATCAAAGCTGTCTTATATTTATTTTTAAAATGGTGGATTATTCGAAGGGTTAATAGTTTTCAACAACGGAGGCCATAAAATTATTAAATTTAAGATAGCTTTGTTAAAATTGTTTACTATACAAAATTTTACTTCTTTATTTCAGGCTGTTTGTTGTTGTATAAATGGCCTGAAGCCTAAAGGATCTGATGCATGGAGTGCTGAAGCTATTTTAGCTGTAAAAGAATGGCTTGGAGAACCCATGAAACAATCATTAATGTTTGAAATTGTACAGCAAAGAGGTTCTGTTTTGGATGTGAAGATTTCAAAAGATAAAGGTAGACACTAACATGAAATACTTCTAAGATCTAAGAATTGGTGTTAAAGTTTAAAGGGAGAAAAAAATAATCTTCCTTTGTAGACTCAAATTTTTTTTTTTTTTTTTTTAAATAAAGAAAAACAGGCAATTTTAAATAAATTTTTTTGCCATCCCTATCAGTTCATAACCTATTTTTGTTATAGTAAGATTAGAAAGATCTGTACCACTTTGAACTGTTTACAGATGCTCTCAAAGTATATCATAACTAGTTAAAAAGTGCTTTCATCATTGGTTTTCTGGAAATTACAACTTTTAGGACATGCATAAATATCTAGATTTTAAAGAAGTTTTTATTGTTTTTTGAATGTCATTCTGTGAATTTATTACTCAATTTTAGTGTTATAGGCACAATGCAGTTATGATTTTCATACACTTTAATAATTTTCAGAGTCTTTAACGCAGTTACTGGTGTCAAGAGGATATGCCGAGCTTTCAAGCAAACAGCAAAAATTGCCGAAGGTTACCAAGCCAGTTAAATCAGTTGATTTATCAGTGCCAACAAGGTTTGAAGAAATATTGAAAATAAAAACTAAATTAAATTTTATGTTACACCTCATGAACTTTAAATTTTTGTACCAACAGGCCAAATTGCATGAGCTTACAAGTGTACTTTATGATAATAGGAATTATTGAATAATTAATTATTTTTATTACAGTGGTCTTTTATAGTGCAGTACCCCAGCCTAGGGCTGGGCTCACCGCGCATCACATAAAAATATTTGCAAAAATAAACATGACATTAAAAAAGTAACAAAAATATATTTAATTAAAAAACAGCTTTATAAAAAAATATTTACCCCGCCCACCCCAGAACTATTTACATGTCTCAGCCATGGACAACACCCAGCAGCATCATTTATCAACCAGAGGGGCTGAAGGTGGGAATCAGTCGGGATAGTACAGTTTGAAGAATTCCATTGTTTGGGGGCGCAGAAAGAGAAAGATAGTTCACTGTATGTTTTAGAGAGTGTCTTGGGAACAGAAAGAATGTGCGTGTCTGCAGAGGAGCGAAGCTGTTAATAGACAGATTGAAGTTTGGTTAGATAGGAAGGGCAGTAATCAGAGAAAAAGCTGTGGAAGAGAACAGACAGTTTGTATTCAATGCGTGGTTATAAAGTGAGCCAATGAAGTGAGTGAAGTAGTGGAGTGACGTGATCACGTTCTTTTGCCTTAAGAACTAACCTAGTAGCATAATTTTTTGCAATTTTTCAATGAAGTGTTTGGGTGAACCTGACAGAAGAGAGTTGCAATAGTCAAAATGAGAGAGAACAAGAGCTTAGACTAGGGTTTTTGTTGAGGTATTTTTGAGGTAGTGGCGGATGGAGCTGATCCGATGGATAATCATCATTAAGTCTACCCCAGCTGTGATAAACTAAGCACTGTTGTTAATTTGAAGACTTATTTGCATCAAATTTCTAGATATATGTTCCCCACACATAATATAAATTAGGAAGATTTAGCCCCTTATATTAAATTATTTTGTGAATAACAAAACAAGATGTAAGTAAAATTATTTTATTTCACATATTTCAGGGTCATGGTATCTGCTTTGGAGAAAGGATCAAGTTCATTAAAACCAGGAGAGCAATTAAAGGTGGTACTCATTTATGTTGAGTCTGTTAACGAGTTTGCTGTCATCAGATTGGATTCTTTGGAAGCTCTAAGTGAAATAACCCAACTGCTGCAATCAGAATATGCTGAAAACACTCCATCATACAGGTTAGTTAGAAGGCATTAATGTGAATTAGCCAATTTCCCCCACCACAAATTATTAGCTACTTGGATAGCCCATTGAGAAATATAGTTTTATGCTCCTTTAACATTGTTATGATGTATATTAGCTTTTATTTCATACTAACTTTTGAGCCATGTTGACACAGTAGATTCCAGTATGATATTTGTGTGTGTTAAGCCTGACCTTCTAGACTAGCATTTTTTCTCTTTAGCCTTGGTCATTTCCAAGTTACTGACAAGACATTGAGCATGTTTATCATCCCACTGATTGGGTTACAAAGATTGGTTTGGGTGTCACTCAAATTTTACTATGGAAGAAATATATTAATATTAGAACTTCATTTAGCATTATTTCTGTGTTTTTTTTTTTTACTGTAGCGTGGCTGGATTTTTGTAAATTTCATGTTATAAATAATACTTGCATTTTGAAATATTAATTTCTTTTCAATATTATAGTTAGGGGTTGTATTGACAAAAATTGTGTTAACTCTTTCCATGCCAGGGGTTTTTCCACATTTGTGCCAGACGGGTTTTGGGCCAATGGAAATATTTTAGGGTGCTCTTATCAATTAATGAATTTTGGAGGTGCTGTTTTTAGCATGATAGCTTTATTTCATATCAGATTCAAGGAAATTGAACAGAGAATAATAATATGTAAAAGATAAAAAAATAAGACTATAATAGCTTAAATTTTATTTGTATCATACTGAGATGAAATTTAAATATTTTTTTATATGCGCGCAAAATCTGAACTTGTCACACCACTATATGGTCTGTGTAGCTGGTATCTTATTCTGCTTCAATCATCAGAAAGTATATCCATTTTTGGTCAGAATGCATTTTAAATTTTGAAAATATTTCCTTTAGTGACAGAGTTATACACATTTTTTTAACATTAATGTCAACAGAAGAAAACAGTTTCTTTGCAATGGATCTATGCACAAATGTCAAACACATTATTTACAAAATATTTTACGTTGGTACAAATTTCTTTCTGTGTGGTCCTTTCTGAAGCATTCCTTAACACACAGATGAGGCCCTCCTGTGCATCCGTTGCACACATAGCAGCCGAGTTTGGTTATTTTGTGCACTGAACAGTATGCACACTGTCAATCATGCCCATCATAGCCGATCAGGTGCTTATTTTCACTGAGACGCTTGTCTGCACTGTTGATCGGCTTTTTCCCTGGCTTTGATAGGGTGGGCACTAAGGGAATGAGTGTTTCAAGGTTCTGAACCTATTCTTCCTGCATCTTTTCTGCCTAATTTCCAACTTCTCTTTGCAGGACCAGCAGTAGTATTATCTGAATCCACACTGACAGTAAAAAAGTTAATTTTGAAAAAAAATCTACAGTCACCACTTTTCTAACACTATCGCCATTCTATTACTATTTCAATTTGGCATTTTCCGACCTATCAGAAAGCTGAAAATCATCACTGGAATCAGATTCAAATGATTCATGGTTATTGTCCGATGTTTCAGAATCAATAATTTGCAATAAATCTCTTTTGTTTGCAAACTTGACTGCCTACGTAGTCTAACAACAGCTGATGTGCTTGGAGTAGGCGTGGCCATTGTTTTGTTTACAACAGTTTCAACACATCGAAGAGAAAAAAAAAGTCGCAATTATTAGAAATACACATGTAAACAAACCCTACTTCTAACAGAAAGGAAGTACAAAGAGTTATCCTTTGTTTAAGAACATAAAAAGTCAGATTGATAGCTGCAGGTTACGAAATAATATACAGAAATTATTTTTAGCGATATATTGTGCGTTGGCACAAACGTGACCAGTCAAATCGACAATATATTGTGGATTGGCATAGAAAGAGTTAATACTACTAGAACTTGCTAAAATTGTTAACCCATATTAAATAGTTTGTATAACTGGCCCATTTCCCTAAGGGGACAATGCGTTAAGTTAAAATGAATTATATAGCTGGAGTGGCTATAGCATCACTAGGGAGCCTCATACAGCTATTGTTGCTCTATGGTACAATACAAAATACTTTAAAATTTTTTAAAATAGTTCACTACACAGTTTATACATAACATTAATGATTAACAATGGAAATTAAAGTGTCTTAGATTATTTTTGAAATTCATTCAACGGGCCACCTCAGTTACATTGGATTATTATTTGTTTTGTTTTTCTTAGCCCTGTTCCAGGAGAACTTGTTGTCACCAAGTTCTCAGGTGATAATAAATGGTACAGATGTGAAGTTATCAGTGCTGAGAAAGGATTATATAAGTTGTACTTTCTGGACTTTGGCAATTGTGAAATGCAATCATCTGAGTTCATAAGACCAGTGATAAGTACTCAACTGGCTAGCATTCCAATTTTGGCTTTAAAATGTTCCTTGTTTGGGTTAAACATACCTAAAAGTCTTAGCAGTGATTGTGTGACTGAGGTAAGCTTTTTTGTATGTGATGTTATGGAGTTACTTAATACTATGTTTTAATGAGTTCCCTGTACTATCTGCTATGGTGTAAAATCTAACATATTAATGTATTTGAAATAAAATTAGTCTTGAATTTTGTTAGATCTTGAAAGTAAAAAAGTGAATTACATTTAACATTGAAAAGGAAACAGGAAAACTCATAAAATAATTAAACCTGAAAAAAATACCTTTGATTGCATTCTGCTTAATGTTTGATGTACTTATCTCATCCAATTTAAAGTTAAATTACATTTTTTTCCAGCTAGTTCTTATCTCCCAGCTTTGTTTTTGTACCGCACTTTGAGCCTTTGGGGATGAAGCGTGATTTTTCAAATGAACTTTATTATTATTGTTATTATTTATTATTAAAAAAATCCTTTTTTTTTTCTTCATCAGGCTTTTAAAACAATTATCCAGGATTTCTCTAAAAGTGATCAGACGAGTGTGTTACTTGTAAAGGCTAACTATGACATTATATCAGGGGATTTTCTCTCAGAGTCAGGACAGCTGATGTCCATGCTATTGAATAAAAAGCTTCATGAACTCTCTGGAAATAGTCAGACTGATATTGCTGAACAACAATTGTCTGCCACAGTACAAGATCCTATAACTCCTACAAATAATCCAAAAAAATGTGAGAAAGCCCAAGAAAAGGTAAGCAAGGAAGATGCACCAATAGAATCCTTGCCATTACAAGGAGAAACTGCAGTTTATGTGACCTTTGTTAAAAACTGTGGGGAGTTCTATGTTAGAAATTCAAGAAAGCATGACAAATTTATTGCTATGATGAAGGACCTCAAGTCTTGTATTGACTCTGCACCAGTTCTGTCTCGCCCATGTGTTGGTTGTATTGTTGCTGTTCAGTTCAGCCTTGACAAATTGTGGTACAGGGGCAGAGTGATTCAGATCGAGGGAAATGCATGTGATGTCCTTTTCATAGATTATGGGAATAGTGAAAGAACAAAATTGTCTGAATTGAGGGTTTTGCCAGCATCTGTCATTGCACTTCCTGCTCAAGCTATTAAATGTGAACTTTTTGGAAATCTCAGTACATATCCTGAAGAAGCTCATCAACAATTTAAAAAACTCCTGGAAAATGAGGTGGTGAATCTTCACATCGTGAAAAAAACAAAAGATGGCTATACTGTTAAGTTGAGGGCACAAGATGGTACAGATATTCTTGCTTTAATTCTAAGTGATAAAGATGTTGGTCAGGTATGTGGGTAGATTTTTCTGTTTTCCCCCACCTAAAAATCAACTTCTTAAATGCAAATTTTCTTCTTTAATTTGGCAGTTTTAATTTTGTGACGTTAAACAGAAAAAACAACAACCGCAATGCATTTCCTGTGATTATCATTTGATACCATGTAATAATGAACCCCTTTAACTTACTATATTTTAACTGATTTATTAAAAAAAAAAAAAGAAAAGAAACAAATGGCTTAAATAATTTTAAAATAATTAATTTTTGTTTGGAATATATTTTTTGTCATCATAATGTTATGCATATGAATCATAAAATCAATCTACATTGATTGATTTATTATTAGATTGTTTAAACTTATTCTTATAAGTTTTGGACATCATTTTTAAAATGGAATTTGTTTTAGTTGTGATATTATGTATTATGAATTATTTGTTTCCATAAACACTGTTTATCATACATAAAATTTTCTCATATTTCAAAACAGAATCAAGCTGAAATTTCAAGCATCCGCAGTATCCCCAATCTCACATTTGACAAGACATTACCGTTAAAAGTGGAATTTGTTAACATAGTTAATGCATCAAATTTTTATGTTCAAATAAGTGAATGCATTGCACCTTTGGCTCAGTTAAGCATTGTACTTACCAGTCGTTTAGAGCAAACTCCACAACCGATAAAGTCAATTAATGTTGGTGATTTTGTTGCTTCCCGATTCAGTCAAGATAAGGAACCTTTATGGTATCGTGTTAGAGTTGAAAGTATCAAAGAAAACAAATGTACTGTTTTCTTTGTTGACTATGGAAACCTTGAAGATACAGAGAAATCAGGGCTTATGATGCTCTCTGATGAAGATTTACAGTTGCCAGCCTGCAGTGTAAAATGCAGATTAAAAGGACTTGAAAAACAAGATATGAACAGAATTTCCACTGTGGGACAAAATGATGTAAGTACAAGTGTTGTGTATTTGACTAAATACATAAAGACGCTAACAATAATTTATAATTGAGAAATAATTAATCTTATGGGTATAGCTGGATAATGAGTAATGTCATGTCCAACATTAAATGGGTACATAATTGTATAAATGTAGCACTTTCTACAAGGAACGTCATTTCAGGTTTTTTTCAGGGGGCCGGGGGCTAAACCATACCTGGGCCGGCTTGTTGAGTTGTTTATTACTGGAGGCGCCACAGTACATAGCAATTCAAATCAAGCCAGCAAAGTCTGGGGGGGGGGGAGGGGGGGGGAAAGAGAGAACGTCCCTGTTTTCTATTTCCTCACAAAACAATAATATTCTTTTGATGTGAAATTACTTAAGTCAAAGCGAAATTGGGACGGCCATAATGCCATCCACAAAATCAGTTATGATCATTGTCAAATGGTTTAGTTTGGTGAAACATGATAATTGTTAAATGGATTCTGTGAACCCCATCCCAATATTGAGCAAAACATCTTGTCTCATTTCAACAGTAACCACAAGTGACTTATATCTAAGTTTCGGCCATTGTATTCTCCATAATCATGCTCACAATTCACGATCTAAAATCAGTTGTAGAATAGATTTATGCAGGTTTGGAATACTGATACATTCTCTGCCCTCTTTCTTCCTTTTCTTATATTTCATTATTCACTATACTTAGTCTTATATCAATTTCCATTGTCATCTTGGATTTGACACAGCATCCTCCCCAATGAGCTCAGTTTATTATATTTTTTAGTTTATCATACTACAAGTTTGAAGAAGACTTTTGGAAGATATGTCAGTTGTTTTGTTATTAAAATTTTCACTTATTGGATCTTCCATATTTCCAAATTGTCTGACTTACAAATATTGGTAAAATATTTTGTTGGTATGAAATGTTCAGCTCAGTAAAGCAACTTAGGGGAGAGGCAACTCTTAGGGGAGAGGCAACTCTTAGGGGAGAGGCAACTCTTATGGGAGAGGCAGCTGAGTAAAATATATTTTTTGTATACTGAACAGGACAAGAAAACCTTCCTGTAGTTGGAAACACTGGGCCATTTTTTCATTTATGATTGTGATCTTAAGCAGCTGAAGAATAAACCAGGAATCAACAAACATAAATTAAAAGAAATCTATTAAATTTGTGGTCAATCCATAAAATAACTTGCTTGTCCAGTTTTTACATTTATGTAGGATTTAAAAATAAAAAGGTAATTTAATTGGGGTTATCAAAATAACTTTTACGGATCTGCCGTGGGGGTCAAGACTGGACATATCTCCCAACCCCTCCCCCAACCCATTATTTTTCTGGCTCTTGTTGCCTAGGGTTCTACAAACAGAATGCCAACACTGTACCAATGTATACTTTTTTTGTATTAACCTGTAGTCAGATCCTACAAGTTCACAATATAATATACTTTACTGACTGATTAACACTGGAACTCTAATGAACTAAAATACCGGAAACTCTAAATACACTCTATACTGTTTACACACCATATAAATGTCCCGTGTTCATTTCCCTTTAAACCAATGGCATATAGCTATAAAAAATACCATTTATGATCACACTCACTTTCTAAAAGCGTTCACATTAAACACCATGTTTCCCATACCTGGACCGTTAAGAGCAATGTGCACACCTAACTAGTGATTGATCCAGACTGACTGAAACGAATTTATGAATAGTTTACCTCTATATTTTCATCAAGTTTTCTAAATTCTTCCAATGCCTATATTTAAAAATAAGTTTTAAAAATTGTCCCCCTGTAAATTAATTTTCTTACAAATAATAAATCACTCCATATTTGTTTACTTAGTCTTTCCCCCCCGAATAAATAATATTTTTTGTTCAAAGATTAAAGGCATTCAAGTGCACTGCCAGGATGGAGATGAGTATATTGTGGATGTGCTTGATGTTGATGGGAAGTGCATTACTAGCAATTTTATTTCAAAGTCTCAAACAGAGGTTCCTGTCAAACCTAAGGTAAATAGATAATTTGACACATTACTTGATTCTCTGATTATTTGCCCTAAGATTGAGATATGTTTTGTTAAATTTCTTACAGTTATCTTGAGCCTTGAGAAAAGTTTTTATTATTTCAGACCATTTCAATCATTCATTAATATCTTAGATTCTAAATTGACTACTGCTCATGAGGTTTTTATCACTTCATTGTTTTTATTTAATGTTATTATCTTCCAGCAAATTAGCCCCCTGGTCAGCAGTGCACTTTATAAAGTATCTAAAATTGATATTGTCCAGGAGCAACTACCCAGAACAGAAGAGGCTATCCCAGCTGTTGTTACTCACATCAACTCTTACCATGAAGTTTATATTCAATTGAGAAAAAAACATTTAGAAGAAGATTTATTGAGATTGATGGTGAAACTTAATGAAACATGTGAAACCTTACAGCCACTTAAAAATCCCTCTGTAAACTCTGTATGTGTAGCAAAGTATAGCCAGGATGGAAGCTGGTACAGAGCTAGAGTTCTGAAGATTATTAATTCTACCACTGGTATTGTTCAGTTTTTGGACTATGGTAATTCAGAGGAATCTTCCTTATTAGATCTGAAAACTTTGAATCCTTCTTTGACAAAACTACCAGCTCAAGCCATTCAGTGTTGCCTATTTGGTTATGAGTTGTGTTTGGAACAAGCAACAAAGTCCACTTTGAATCCACAAGAATTACACAAACTGAGAGCTGAGCTGCTAGAGCAACAAGTCAAGATTAGAGTTGTCAAGGAGATTTCTAAAACATGGGTTATTGAGATGGAGAATGAACGTGGGGAAATAATTTCCGGCGAGCACAAGATTGTAAGTGAAAACAGCACCTATTTTCATTTATTTAACTTTTCTGAAATCATAGTTCTTTTAGCTCGTAAGATCTCCCAAGTTTAATTTTTAAAAAAATGTCTTTAAAATAAATTTAACAGCTTAAATATGTATTGTTTTCTCATCTATTATGTAAACAATCCAATTTGATTGGAGTAAATTGAAAAGTAAATGAAAAATGTCAATAAATTTAAGCTATTAAATGCTATTGTTCATTAAAGTAGTTAATGGACTTCATTAAAAAAAAAAATTATAATGAAATGAATATTACTTTCTAAGCCAGCAGGATTGTCCCCAGAGGTGTTCACAGCCAGTCTTTCTGATTTAATTATTGAGACTCCTTCTGTGAGAGAGTTTAAAGCGTATTTAATACATTTCAACAGTTTCAATGAGTTTTACTGCCAAAGACATGATCCTATAGGTTTGTACTCACTTATTTAAGAATGAAAATAAAGGCAGCAGTAAAGATAATAATGCTACTGATGTTTTATTTTTTTTCAAAATCCTTTTCTTTTCATATTTAAATGTTTTTTTCTTTAAAATGGAAAATTATTGATGTTTTTTTAAACACTTGTGATGCCTATTATGTACACAGTACGACCATATCATATAGGTATTCCTGCCCAATTCTAACTAACACTTAGAACTTTATGCTGATCATTGATTCGTCAATGGAAATATTCCTTGATGGTACATAATTCTTAAAAAAGTTGTTAATTTGTCTAGAGCAGAACTAACTTTCCTCACAGGGTCAAAGCCATCCACTCCTCTTTTCTTCTCAGAAAAAATGTCACTGTCATGCAGCTTTCTAAGAATTCCTTCAGTGACTTAATTAGTAATTATTTAGATTTGGTAACTTCTGGGAATACTATCTCTAGAATTTTCAAATTTGTTTTCCCTGATGAATTTAGGAACTGCTTTTATTGTAAGGAGGGCAACAATCTGAAATTTCACTGTCAGAAATTAGATTTGACAGTGAATTGTTTACAGGCATGGCTGCCAAAGAACAAACCATGGGACGTGAAGTGGAAAGCCTGCTCTGAAATTATTTTTATGTTTTAGAGTAAAATTGTACCCCCCTTTAAAGACTTTTGAATGTGATCAATAGGACAGTACTGATACATAAACCTATGGGCATATTACTATAGAGGATGCAGGTACTGATAATTGTTTCAAATTAGCATTCTTCCAATTTCGATAATTAATCACTGTCCTCAGAAAAATGGAAGAGAAACTATTAGGGCAACTTTAGATTTCCAAGTTAAGCTAGGTCTATGAAATGGTTTGGGAATGCTTTGAAACATCCCACTCAAATTCATCTAGATATCAAGGGTCTGGGATGAGTTCATGTTTTTAATGGGGGGGAAAAAAAAAGCTACAAAAAAGGAAATTAAAAAGTGCTTTGTAACAAGGGTTAAAAGTAAATTATATTTGATTAAGCCACTGTGTATTGATATAGGCTTGTTAAGGACTTCTTTAAGTGATTGAATGGATGCAACATTTAAGCAGTTTCAAGTATATGTGAGAGTTAGAATAATAAAATCTAAAATCATGTAGCTCTGGTGCAGTCCCATCGGTTATGAAAGATTTACAAACAGTTAAGCTTTGTGTAATAAAGATACTGTCATTATCATACATTAAAAACTTGTTTGTTTAATTTTTGTTCTATGTCAGAAATCAAAGAATTGCAATTACTACAAGACCAATTGAAGGAGAATTCTACTAAAATAGATCCTACATTTGTGTGCATTCCTGTGGTTGGCTGTCTTTATGCCAGTGAGTTCATGGGACATTGGTATAGGTGTGTTGTACAAAAGGTTAGTAATACATAAATATAATAAAGACATTACAAGACTATTACTATTATATTTTGTTCTTAAGTATTTTGTTCTAAAAGTTTTTTAGTTTATCAAAAAGGCCTCTGAAAGTAATATATGTTATGAGATTTCATTGTAACACTCGAATTAAATAACTGTTGAATTATTGTGGCATGCATCATTTGTGTTTCATTTGATGGAGCTTGGTTGGTTACTGTTAGTGGAGACTGTTTATGTGGAAAAGAAAATTTAAATTATTATAACTTAACTTGTTAAACCATCACTCAGATTAATAAATGAAATCTCTATTTCCATAGATTCTTGGTCCAAATGTTCTAATAAAATACATTGATCATGGGAACATAGAGCAAAAGAAAGCCAATGCACTCCGACCCTTGACTCCTGAAAGTTTGGCCTTACCTGTCAGGCTAATTAAATGCAAACTTTATGGTAAATTTATATTTTGTGTTTAAAGTTTATTTTAACTAAAATATTGTTACCGACAACTGTTTGGAGCAAAATGATTTACTTTTTAAATTTTACATGGTTAATCTAGAAAAAATATTTTTTTTGAGTCTCCATACACCTGTTTAAAATAGAATATTACATTTATTAAAGTGTGCAAAATATTTCTGAAATGACAGCAATAAAATTTTTTTAAGGTGTTGAACCAGTGCATCCCAACTGGGAAAGTCCAGAGATAGGACAGTACATTGAACTACTGTTGGAAAGGCATCCTCAAGTTGTCATTGAGGAAGAAAGTGAAGACACCTTTCTTGTGTCTCTATTTATTGTGGATGATGATATTACAGTTAATGTAGCCTTAGATTTAGTTGACATAAACATGGCAAAGCCAATCCAAAATCCTGAGGTACGTAAACTAATATCTAATAAGAACATTAAGATAACTTATTACAAAAATTGATTTTTCATTTAGATCATATTAGAAAAAAAGTGTAGTATAGGTAGATCAATCTTTCAGTTGTTGCATCAAAGTGATTAGCATTTCTTTTAATGATGTTTTATTTGGTTATTTTTCATACTGGATGTTTAAACACATATTTCAAACAATAACTTGCTCATGATTATTCATTGACTACAGGCTCTTTCTGATTCTGTTTAATGATAAGTATGATCAATAGACTTGTTACTTGCATGGAAATATTTATTTATTTTTCGACAGTGATTAAAATCAGTCTTTTATTTGAATTGATAAAATTTGTATTTCAAGATGAAAGAAGTAAAGAAATTAATATAAATCTTTAATTTAAAAAAAAGTTATTTATAAGTATATTTTATTCCAGGCCATCAGTGAAATAAATACGCCACAGTTAGCGCTTAATAAGCAAGATGAAACGCAAGATCAGAAGCAGAAAAGCCTGATTGTGCCTGAACCTTATCATGAGGAGGTTGAGGCAATGGGGGAGGAGGATGATGATGAAGACATTGAAGAGATGGAAAAGCAGCTCAAAATACTTCAGCTGCAACTAGCAGTGCAACGACTTAAAAAGAAAAAAAATGTTAAAAAACCATAAGTTTCTAATTATTTTAATGGAATGCCCTCATTCCATTTTTTGCATTTTAATATTTCATATGCTTTTTCTTATAAAGTTCTGTTACATTTTGCTTTAAGTCTAATGTTAATTTGCTAATAATGTAATATAAAAAAAAATGGATGCATTGTTTATAGTCCTAGAAATGTTACATAGGAATAACCGTGAAAAGTAAACCTTGATATTGTGTTGTGCTGACTGGCTATAACAGCTCTTCTGTAAATGACTGTATGGCTAATGTCAAACAAAGGCTGACGTCCAAGGGTTGAGATAATACCTGACACCCACAGCAGCACCTGATCCAAATTTCTCTGTTGCTTTCATAACTTTCAATTCAAACTAATTACATCCAAAAGAGAAGATGAAAAACATCTTTAAAATTTTGTTTCCTCCAGATTTTAAGATTAATGTTACTAGTGGTGCATTGAGGTTTGAAGTATATGAGGGAGGTAAATTTGAACACACTAGAGTAAATAAAATATAATTTTTAGTTTAAGGAGTTACGCTTTCAAAGGTCTCATTAAAACCATGTAAATTTATACTGTAACATCTTAGATGCAATTTTCAAAATGTCCAACAGATGATGGCATAAAAAGCCTTGATATTGGCTATTCTGGCAAAATGGCCAATTAGCTGCTGATAACACCATTCAACCTTACTAATACTAAAAACTAATATTAAATCAATTTAAATTAAAAAAAAAAAAATTAAAAGAATTTATGTTGAAATTTAAATCAGTTACATCAATGTTTGATAGATGCTCTATTTTGTTTCAAGATGTAAATTAAAATCTTGTTTAAATCTAATTTAAAGTAATATGAAAATGAATAAAAGTTGGAATTTCATTACTTTTAAAAATTTGCCTAGTATTAAGTTATTTTTATTTTGTATTTGCTAAATGTATGACACATTTTGTGAGGATGACAGGCGGTGGTAGTATATCACACTCCTATAACTGTAAGACAAAGCAAAATTTATCAGATATTGCACCATGCAAGTGCAAGTATAGTTATCCCTTAGCCACCTTGATAATTTTTAAAAATATTGCCAAAAGCCTTCTGGTTTTAAATTCATTATGTTTCATTGATGCTAGTAAGAATTTAAAGACAATCTATGCCAGATCTGTAGTTCAGGCCAGGGGTTGGCACTGGCAACCTTTTGTGTAGAGCTACTTAAATTTTTTTATATATGTGGGAAAATAATTTACGATTCGCAGATATAATAAATTTTAAAAAAAGAGATTCACCCATTCCTCCATAGAGCTGCATGTGGCTCTGGAGTAGTGGATTGCCAAACACTGTTTTCGGACAGTCAAAAAAATCAAATTTTCATGAATATTTCTGGTTTTGGCCTAATTAGTTATTGCAAAACTGGACCATTTTAAAATCAAGTTGCCAGACATGTAATTTCCTGCTGATGACATCTGAACTATTTAACTGTCTATCACTTCTTTATCTAACAATTTAAGAAAATAACATTGTAGTTGTAGTATTTATAGTAAACTGTTAAAATACTTTATTACTCTAGTTGCACATCGTCAAGTTTCTGGAAACGTTTGTTGATGGTACTCAACAACTAAACACTGTCTATCAATGAATACCCAGGCACACTGAATATTGGTACACTAACACTTTATGAATGACTAGGGTTTTTCTTTATTTCGTGTATCTGCAGATTCACCTGGTTACAATATTTCCTTAATACTACAAAGTTTATCCAAAAAAAGAAGCTATTAGGGACAAATATCTCCTTTATCAACTCTCTCTTTCTCTTCCACTCAATCTATCTCATGCCTTAAAGCTTATATCAATGCAATTGTTCTATTCCTGTCATCCAATGATCAGTCAGACACAATAATAGCTAACACTCTTGACACAACTCTGGGACCCAAACAGCGTTTAATAAATTTAGGTACACAAGATAGCTAAAGATCACAGTTTATTGATGTATGCAGACCTGTTTACCCTCAAACTCTTAAAATCGTACAATTTCACCACAAACTCATTCAATACATTATCTTAATAGAAAAAATAAACAAACAGTATGCATAATGTATACACCTCAAAATCGTACATTGTACGCCAAAATCGTAAGAGTAAACAGGTCTGTGTATGGCAGAGTTCTATTAGAAGTGGAAGATTCTGACAAACTGACATATTTTTAAAAAAAGGCAAAGTTGAAAGCACAATGAATAGGAATGAATTATATATTCTTGTCATAATTAAATGAACTGAAAACATTAATATAATTTAACAAGAATTAATAAAAATATGTATAGGTATTAATTATAAATATAATTTGCAAAGAAAAAGATATACGATATGGCATTCTTTAAAACCTATTCTTAACTGGTAATGGCTGACTTAATTTTATCAAATGTCAAGCCCAGAAAAAAGTAAATTATATATTGAAATAGTGTATACCCATAGACCCACACAGGCTCTTGTCATCTTCACTTTATGAATGATTATGTCATCTGTCGGTATTTAAAAAATTGTTCATTGCTATTACTTTTTCTGCTTCACTCTTGTTTAGTAAGGTACTGGTTATTTAGTATTTTGGAATAACAACACATTGAGACTACAACTTTAATGTAAGCTATACTTTAAAAATATCTTATTCTCATTACCTATATTTGTTAAAAGATTTTAAGAAGAAAAACAGAAAATGATCATGCGTTGATGCCAACTACAAATACTCCCGTTCCTGAACATGCATTTCAAAACATACATGAATGACCTTTCTGATTAATCTCTTGCCCGGCACCAGAGAAATGTTTCCTCTTAAAATTAAATATACGGTATATATATTCTTAATTAAATGTAAATGATAAAATTAAAATAATGAAATGAAACTTCCAATCTTGCATAATCCAAACTGGAATAACATAACTTGAAAATGATTCGCCTTGTCTTAAATAAACTAAAGATGGAAGTAATAAATAGTACATGTAAAAAAAAAATGTCTGCATTTGGAACAATGTTATCATTCTATATGCCAACGCTGCCAATAACAACAATATGCAATTGAGGTGAAAATCTACCTATTTCAATAACTATCAGATCGGACGGCAGGTTATTCTTATGCAAATATTCTACACCTGGCTAGAACTAGAACCCAGTGCCTCAAGTGTAATGGAAAATTAACTACATATGAATTTTAATGACAAAAGATAACATTTGTCAGAACAGCAAAATTGCCAGGGTTACCCCTAATGAAATAATGAACCATTTGAATCAAAGTAAAATTTAAATAAAAACTAAAACCCAAAGGATTTTCTGGTGCATTTGAAATAGCTAAAATTGCCAATTTTCATAAAGTACTAGTACTAGCCTATTTGAATAGCGATAATGATAAATAAAAGGAAATTTAAGTGTGTTAAAAGTAAAATAATTTTGACAGAGCTTAATACAAATCATGTCTATATCAGGATCCCACATTAGTACTAGTAGAAGAAATAAAAGGGCAGACTACTCTGGGCTAGACATTTAGGAAGAATGACAGAGGAGTGAAGATGGTGCACCACCAAAACCCCCAGAGGAAAATGGTTCGAGACAAAGGCAGACCTAGGCTTCATAGATGGAGGATGTGGAGAGGAATCTACAGCAGCTGGAAATTCAAGCATGAAAAAGAACTTATTTTGAACTTATAACTAATAATATATAAACTTAAAAAATTACAAACAAAATTGTACACCTGTACATATTGTTAGTCAACATACTGAATTATGCATTTTACTTTTACCATCTCTGGGTCATAGGCCCACTACAAGAATTTTCCATTCATTTCTGTGCTTTCCTTTCCAGGTGTATCCCACACTTTGTGTGTCTGTCTCTAGCTTGCGTCTTTATGTAGTCTTAGGCCTTCCTCTCTTTCTGTTTCCCAGTGGATTCCACAGTCTAGGGATCGTCTGGTGGTGCCATCTGGGGGTTTACAAAGAGTGTGCCCTATCCACCTCCATCTTTTCCTTATGTCTTCAGAAATAGTCAATAGGGTCCTGGTATGTCCTTTCCAATAAGTCTTTGTTGGTGATGGTGTTTGGCCATTTGATGTTCAGGACTTTCTAAGGCAAGTAGAAGCATTTAAGATGTAGAAATGCTCTTATAATATAATTTGCAAGGGGAACCCCAAGGTTACAAATGGATAGGTATAAATTGGGAAGTGAAAACTTCCAAATTAATAAATGTATGGTAAAGATATCATTTAATCAATGTTTCACTAATAATTATTTCAGCCACAAATACAATAAATAAAGGAAATAGATAAATAATAATACCTGTATATGCATTTACTGTCTACATGAAATAAATATATAACATGTGTTTCATAACATCCATTTTTAAAGTGCTAAATCAGTAAATGATGATGAAATAAATTTAATGTGCTGACAATATACAAATTACAAACATGTACATTACATGTAAATACATATTAAGCATGAACAATACTTAACAACAAAGTAAAAAAAAAAACAACTCCCAGACATTTCAAGGCTATATCAGCATTTAGGCTAAGGCAACATCCATATCACCATCAATTTGATGTTCTAACAATTAATTCATTACATCATATTCTGATTAATATTAATGATGTATGATAAGATTTTAATCTGCAGTAATAGACAATGCTCTGAGTTCTGTCAGTGCCTGTTGAATCTGTGAAGCATAATCATGCTTCGAATGTTCTCTATGGCCATTCATTAAATTGGACAGGTCCCCATACACTTTTACAGCTTCTGTGGTATATTGCACCTGCAAGATGCGTAGAAGCAACACTATTTATTGAATGCTTAAGCACACTTAACACAATAAAGTTTAAATAGACTTAAGAAAACCAGAGCGCAGTGAGCATGCTAAAGTAGCATGGATACCAGCGCTATAGAAATATCCAATCTATCAATAGAAATAAAGTGCATAGAAATTAATAAAGTATCTTTTTAAAAATATGAGCCCTTTAAATATTTAAAAATAAGTATGTTTTAATTGAGAAATTCTGTTTTAAAATATAGGAATATGACAGTATCTAAATATTTATCAGTTAATCAGTCTTGGAATTAAAGCAAACGTAAAATACTTGCCTGTGATTTAATTTCAGCTTCAAGGGATGGTTGGAGGTAATCAGTGCGATCCTCTATCATCTTAGGGATGTCCTCCATCAAAGTTGTATTCTGATTATTGAAATCAGCTTGGGCAGCATGAAATGCTTTTGTGCTCTACAAATATTTATAGCCAAGTAATGTGACAGCAAAGTGTTTTTAGCCCTAAGCTCTGAAGTGAAACTATCATTTAAGTTGTAAAACAGGCATACAGGACTCTTTTCACTTAATTTACTGCTGTATGAGACTATAACAACAAAGGGGAAGTTTTGCTGTATTTTTACATCAGACTTACCACATCAAGTTTGACAACATTTTGGCCTGTTCTATCTCTCTCCTTGTACCTGCTGACTCTGTCTTGGCACTTTTGAAACTCCTTAATGTAAAATAATAAAATTCAAGAGCTTCAATATCAAACTCTCCTCAGAACCAACATACCGGTAATTTAGATTTTAAAAGTTATCCCAAAACTAATTCCATAATATTGTAGGATGGTAATAGTTTCTTATCAACCATTAAAAAAAACATTTATGCATCCCTTCAAACAAAACTAATACTACTAATAGCCTTCAAAATCAATAAATATATAAATTTACCTGTAAACTTTGCTCTCGTCTTTTCACTGCAACTTGAGCATAAGGAAAAATACCAACATATCTGAAATGTGTTGAATTTTGTGATTAAACAAATAGTAATTATATATATATATATTCTGAGAATAAAATAAACTTATTCTATTAATTTATATAAATAATTTTTTTTTAAATGTAAAAATGAAAATCAATTTTTAAATTTTTATTTGAATTAATTTAGAATAGAAAATAGACTAAAATGAAAGTAAAAAATTTAAACATTGTAAATACACTACTTTTTCAAAGGTTCCAAAACAGTCCGAGCCAGCAAAACATTCTGAAACAAAAAAAAGTTTTGACTAAAAAAATGCCTGGAAAATATAAAACCAATATGAATAAAGAGAAATAACACTTTCCAGCTAAATAAATCAACATTATTATTTAATCTTTTAATTTTAAGATTAACGTAATAAAATTAAAGTTTTACATTCTTATTTTAACATTATATTTTATTACATTAAATTTTTTAATTGTTATTTTCACATCAAAAAAGGACATCAAAATAATACCAGATAAAAGTTTTACAATGTTGGATATGGAAAATAAAACAGACATCATCAAAGCTAGAAGTTATAGTCTTCAAACAAGATTTCTGCAAAAACAAACCCCCCCCCCCCCCCCCAAGAGCGTATAAAAGTTGATAAATGCTAAAGCTTACCCGATCAGTCATATTCTTTTCCATTTTTTCCATTTCTTCATCCCATTTTTTAATCAAATTTTTGAAGCTTTCTTCTGACATACACAGTTGGGTTTGTAGTAGATCTTGAGAAAGTTTATGTTCTGACTTTGCTAAGGCTTTATAACACAGAAAAGTGCAAATAAAATCTATTTCTGTGTAACTTTTCAAAACATATTACTCATTAAAGATATTTATAAAAGTTTTAAAATATCTCTAATGCCTTTAACTAAACAATTTTAATTGTGTTTAATATACCATAAAATGTCAAATATTATCTTAATTTAAATATAACATACAGTTAATCATATTTACAGTTAGTACAGTGCTTTTGTATGCCAAACAAAACCAAAAGCTTGACAAACAAAAATATAACTCATTTGGTCAATTATATTTTTGAATGAATATTTAATTTAAGAACAAGGCATCAGTATTATATTTACCATTATTAGCCTCTGTTAATTTTTTTACATCTTTACAAAGTCGCCTTGTTAACTCTTCTAACCTATATGATTAAAATGAAATAACACATTATATTACATTTATATATAAATATAAATATAATGTGCAAAAAAATTTTGTAATTAGACTTTAAATGTCAAATATAAACCTAATACTTATATGAGAAACAGAAAAAATCTAAAATTATTTTAGAGCCTGATGGGTAAATTTAACACAATTTCTATAAATATAAATAATATTGATTGTCGTTGAATTATACTTACTTATCTAGTCTTTCAACTGCTTCATCAAATTCACGTTGAGACTACAATTAAATAAAAAATAATAAACCTTTTTTTTTGAAAACCAAACTAATTCCAAACAAAAATGCTGGATGAAAAAAATTATGGACGATGAGCTTATATGATTATTAAGTTAATATATTTTAAAGTGCAGTTTGTCAAATTAATTCCTTTATATATGCTGAACAAACTACAACTCATAATTTTAAATTTTACAACCAAAATGTCTTTTGTTAATAGGACTATATACATCAACCAGACTCGGCTTTCTATACTATCCTGGACACCAATTGTGCCACATGTTCCCTGAGGTGTCAAGGAAGTTGTGTTGGGTATGGATCACTCTAAGGAGGTAAATATTTCATAGATGAGCACTATTTTTGCTCAAACGAAACTTCTTGTGAAGGAGGCCCAAGTTTGAAGAAGGTGAAAGAACAATTCCAAGAGAGAGATTTAATAAGACAGCACCAAGTAACATGGTTATACTATCTATTGATAGAAATTTTGCTGTTCTGGGAGTTTACTGTCTCAAAGGAAGGGTAAGACTAGTTGGCAAGAAACTGTTTCTATAAATGAGAATCACGGACGAGTTCTGCAGCAGATTTTAGCTTTGCCCCACAAGTCTATGCAAGTCCATACCAGATACAGGTTGGATAATGCTTGACAGAGCCAGAAATGTGAGTCAAGATTATATATTGTGGACCATTTGTGGCCATGGTATGAGGATCCATATTTTTTTAGGAATGTATGGTTCTCTGCAAAAGTCATATTCACTTGGATGACTACACAAATACCCAGACAATTGGATTCCTTGGTTTTGAGCAACCAGTTGTTATCATCAAGAAATTGCTATAAAGTGTTACACATTTGATGATATGGTGTGCCGTTTCAGTACATGGTATTTTAAGCCCCTATCATGAAGCAGGAAAACTTTCTTAGATGAATTATTTCACGTCGTACTGACTTCCCGTACCCGTCTTACTCAGATCTTGCGCCGCCTGATGCCTACTTGTGGGTAATGCTAAAGAGAGTGTGTTCAACCGTGAAGAACTGTGCTGGTGTTACATGAAAAAATAATCTCCTTTTGCAGGAATCTGCATCAACCATTCTTCAGTGATATGTTTGAAAATCTATGAGAGATGTGAGCACTGTCTACAAGAGGTGGTGCAGACTATTAAACATTAAGCATATTGAGGTAAATCAACACGCTATTAGTGTGTGAATTTTGATGTTCAAATTACTTCTGTATTCTCATTAGGTAAGTTCTAAAATTTAATTAATCAAATACTCACTGGTTTTGATATAACCTGTTTTTTTAATGATGAAGATGACCGACTGAATGGGTTCCTTGGAAAAGATACAATGCAATGCAAAAGAAATAAATATTTTTTATTTTCTACACTTTTCAATTAATGATCTTAAATTTTACTTGGGCTGCAGGGTGAGACTTACTTAAACACTCAGGTTCTTAAATTAATTCTCATGGCAAACTGCTCAGTACAATTTATTGTATTAAGCCTATTGATTATTATCATGTTTAATAGCATTATTCCATTTCGCTCAACATTCTAAATGAAAAGTTAGTGTTGATTAGTCTCATCAAAACTTAGTAGCCTATTAGGTAGGGCTGAGCCGGGTACTGATATGTATACCCATAAAATCAGAGTACATATCCAAACCCTACAAACAAACAGAACCATGTCAGGGTGTTTAAAAAAAAAAGAAGGGTCCTCCTCTTATTTTCTATAATGTGTTCCACCCTATGAGGAGAAAAAAAATAGTACATTATAGAACCAATATATCTTTTTTTTAAACATAATTTTGTGTTTATTTACCTGAACTAAATAAATAATAAATGAAAACTGAACAGCGATTGGTGCAAAATTAAATAAAACTGCAAAGCTCAAAGGTAATATTGTACTCGCTGCAAATTTTGTGTAATTATTAATCTTAGCAAGATGCACATCTTTGGTTTTTAATTCACATGCTTCTTTCGCCTCTTCATCCTCGAGGAACAGCAGCTGATCTTCATCGATGTCTGTGGTCCTTCCTAGGACATAGGCCATCTTGACGAGTCCTCCAGTCATCATGATCTTGAGCCAATCTCTCCAGCTTCCCCCAAGTGTGGCCAAGTTTCTTGGTATCTGCTTCCACTTCACGGCGCCAAGTGTTCCTCTGCCTGCCTCTTTTCCATTTTCCTTGAGGGTTCCAGTTCAAGGCTTGTCTAGTTATGTTGGAGGCAGGTTTCCTGAGTGTATGGCCAATCCATCTCCATCTTCTCTGGAGAATCTCTTGTTCTACCAGGTTTCTGCTCTGTCCGCTGCCACAGTTTCTGTTTCTGTCAGGCCAGTGAATCCCAAGAATCCTTCTTAGGCATTTATTGACGAAGGACTGGATTCTCTTCATATTCACAGCAGTGGTTCTCCATGTCTCTGCATCATATAGTAGAACAGGTTTCACAATGGTGTTGAAGGTTCTGATCTTTAGGTTGTTACTCAAGTGTTTGAAGACCCAGACATTCTTTAGTTGTTGAAAGGCTGCCCATGCCTTTCCAACCCTTATTTTGACATCAGCATCCGTCCCACCTTGCTTGTCCACAATGCTGCCTACATAGACAAAGCTCTACACATCTTCGAGCGCTTCCTCTTCGAGCCTGATAGGTGCAGTATTGGTGGCATTGACCTTGCTCTTCCCTTTATGTATTTTAAGACAAATACGTGCAGAAGTGGCTGCAATAGTTCTGGTTTTCTCCTGCCTCTGTTGTTGGGTATGGGAGAGAAGGGCAAGATCATCAGCAAAATCAAGGTCGTCAAGCTGGTCCCACAAGGTCCATTGTATACCATTCCGCTTCTGCTGTGTAGATGTTTTCATCACCCAGTCATTGGCCAATAGAAACAGGAAAGGCGAAAGCAAACCTCCTTGCCACACCCCGGTCTTTACCTGGAAAGCATCTGTCACCTGTTGTCCATGGACAATGTGAACAATTCGGCAGGTCATCCCTTCATAGGAGTTCCTGATTAAGTCTGTGATTTTCCGCACAGTCTCCAGAGGGTTTGCCTATCCACACTGTCAAAGGCTTTCTTGTAGTCAACTAAGTTGATGTAGAGAGGCGACTTCCATTTCAGTGATTGCTCTGGATAATGAGCAGTGTTGCAATTTGGTCTGTACAGGATCTGTTGGTGCAGAAGCTAGCTTGTTGGTCTCGCAGCAGGGGGCCAACAGTGTCTTCCATTTTGTTGAATAGTATTTGGTTGAAAACCTTGCCTGGGATGGACAGGAGATGATCCCTCTATATTTGGAGCAGGAGCTTAAGTCCCCCTTATTTGGGATTTTAATGAGGTATCCCTCCTTCCACTCAGAAGGTACCTGCTCTCCCTACCAGATCTTCATGAACAGAGGGTGTTGCATCTCTACACTGGTGTTCACGTCAGTCTTCAGGGCCACTGCTGGGATGCCATCCGGTCCTTATCTTTCAGGAGGGGGATGTTGTAGCGCAAGCTATATGTTGTCTGCTCAGTGTAATGCCTTTTCAGTTTTAGTCTCAGCCGGGCCACTTGGAGATGGTGGTCTGAGGCATTGTCAGCTCCTCTTCTGACATGTACATCTTGGAGAGATCACCTGAATTTTTTCCCAATACATACATGATATATTTGTTTCATGGTTTGGAGGTCCAGTGAAACCCATGTGGGCTTGTGTATCCTCCTGTGTTGGAACAAGTTGATTCTGTGTTTTTTGGTTCGAAAAGTTGCTGTGAGGATTCTAGGTCCATGCGCCTCCCATCCAATGAGTGCTCCTTGGGCTGTCCTAGATATCATCAGGGCCACACCCAGAGTGTGTGGTGCATCATCATCCTCAAAGGCCTGAGAATAACAGCATCTCTCCTGAGACTAGTCTCTTCTGTCCACAACCGATCCATCTTGCTTCGCTGATTCCTAGTATAGCGAGGTTATATTTCCTCATTTAAATTGCTACTTGTGCAGTCTTTCCCGTCTCATACATGGTGCGTACATTCCATGTTCCAATGGCGGAGGTGGTCCTGGTGGAGATGATGGTTGTTGGCCTAATAGTTTCCAGATTCTGGCTTTCACTACTTGGCGTCAGGCATTCCTCAGCTGGGAATCTATCCTCTCCCAGGACTGGTATGTCTTTTAATGCTCTTGTCTGCATTTTTGTAACAAAGGGTTTTTATTTTACGTGGCAAAGTTGTTAGCCCTGTGCACAACCGTCTTGGGGGGATGCCCCTCACAACTCTCTGGAGAGATGCTCTTAATTTTGGGAAGGGTACCCTAGCCTTTGTGGTTTCGCCCAATTCACATGTTGACTGACTTATAATATGGAGTAACCAAAGTTTGTGTGTGTGGATAAGCTCTAAGTTGGTTCATAGAATTCAAGTATAGTAGTGTAATTTAATGTTGAAGGGAGGCTAGGATGGTGTTGTCATAATGATGATAGAAATAGTTATTAAAATAATATTCATACATTGTATCACAAAGATTAAAACTGCTACCAACCAACAAACAGCAAACACTAACAAAATGCCAGGGGTTGCTTTAGAATTTCATAATTTTTAGGGGGTTTTTGTGAGTAAAATTTTACGTTTTTTCTTATTTGAATTTTCATCTTATATTTAAATATTATTTAGAGTGATCATACTATTTGCTTATTGTTGCATAAAATATGAAAAGAAAAACTATGATTCTTTGTTATAAGTCAGCAGCTATTTAATATAAATAATTTTTGGCAGTTTTTAAATACAAAATTTTGTGGGTTGCCACAACTTGGCAAATGTTATAAAGCCTTCAACTTTGATGCTTTCATGATCGCTGCTACTGGTTCTATTCATACACTTTTCGCTTCTCTTCATTGCGTGGAACATGTTACAGAAAATTGAGAAGATAACTCTTTTTTTATAATCCTTTAAATTAACTTTGTTTTTGTTTGTGGCAAACAAAATCTTATCATGGCTAACTGACCCACTTCCCATCAACCTATCAAGCTGAAACTTGGCACATAGACTCAAACACAGTAGCAGCAATTTTAATAGGGATTCTTTGATACTGTGTCAGATTGCTACAATTTACACAATTATGGTTGTGCATTACCCACTACGGTAACTAACGTTTTAAACTTATGATCTATGTATAGACAATATTCGAAGCGTGTTTTCTCAAAACCGCTATTTGGCCATGTTTGTCTCATAAAATGCAAAGTTTTAGTCCGATTTTAATACAGTTTTTGCCATTATAATCAGCGCCCAAACCTATAAAAACATAATAAAACTCAGAATTGGACTAATCGAAGAGATTCAACTGAAACTGTCATGGAGGGTCATTTATAGATATGAGATTGAGAATTTGGAAAACGAGCGGGCCGCATAAACACTTTCACTATTATTAGTATTAACTGACAGTCTAAACTTTGCTGTCAAGTAGTGGACTGCAAATGTCCCGCAGATTGCGAGTTTCAGACCCCTGGTTCACAAAGATTATTTATAAGATAGGACATAACAAGCTTTGTAAATTTAAATTAATTATTAAAAAAACCCAAAAACTGCTTACCAGCTCATTCTCTAACTTTAAGGCCTCCACCTAGGACAAGAACAAGGAAACTGGAGGTAGTTATTTAAATATTCCTCATCAAATAGCTAAGCCTGCTAGTCTAGTCTCCGTGCTAGGCACACCATTGAGAATGATGATTTGAATCATTGTTAATATTGTTAAATTCTTTTACCATTATTTTAGTCAACAGTGTGAGTGGGTTAAGTGGGTTTATTTTTAATTATATATAATAATATAATTATATTTTTGATAAATTAAAAAAAATCGTATTGTAATTAATGTAATACTATCCAGGATCCCGTATACACTATTGATTGTAATTACTATTACTGTAATGTAATTTTATTGTACTTTTTGTATAGTGTATAGTCATGTGTAGTGATCTTAAACTTAAAACTGTACTAGTTTCAGATCGAGACAAACCAGGACAAAGGTACGAATACACGTAGTGTCCTGGTAAAATTAGCATGAACGGTCACCTTAATGTTAAACTTAGTTATTTTTTAAAGGTAAATAGGCCATTTCTATCTTAGTCTTAGTCTTGTGTCTTAGATCTTGGGACTTGTTTAGTTGCTTCGAATTTCGTTTCAGACGTTCTCATTTTTACAAGACACACATAACCCAGTTCAGTACCAGTTTAAAAGTAAAACTAATAAAATTTCCTGCCTTTATTTAATTATATATAGGTCTAATATAAATCAAAAATTAAAAAATGCGTTCTGGGATTGAAACGCCAGTTCATCTAAATTTAAAAACAAAAACTAAAATAATTTCGTCAACAAAAAGGCATTTTTGAAGTGTGGGTTATCTGACCTTACCTGACTATTATTGTTTAGCAATAACATAAACATGGCGGCTCCCATACAAAAGCTGGTTAGCATTTCCTCTAAATTATTTGGGAGGCTTACTGCTGATAAAATCACTAAAGATCACCTGGCACCACTCGCTCGTAACATGAATGACATTACAGCAGAAGATGTAATGTTCGATGCAAGTGAAATAGAGAAAAGGGACTTATCTAAACAGCACAACGAAGCATTTGATAACGAAATTGCACCTGTAACTTATATGCACTTACATCAAGAAAGAACATTTTCGATGTCTATCTTTGTTTTGAAATCAGGTGGTGTTTTACCTCTTCATGATCATCCAAAAATGTTTGGTCTTTTAAAAGTTATTCATGGTTCAGTAAAAATTATTTCCTATACAGAGGTTAATCAACAACCGCTAACACTATCTGAGGATGAAATTGATATGAAATACAGACAAACAAGATCATTTTACAAAAATATCAAAACTGTGCACAGAAATAAAGACATTATCTTAACAGAAAGTGATGAATGTTGTATCCTTTCTCCTACTGAAGGAAATATACATGAAATTCACCCAGAAACAAAAATGGCAGCATTTCTAGATATTTTGGCCCCTCCATATGACAATGACCTATGCTGCCATTATTACAAAGAAATGGCTGCATCAAAAGTATCAGACACACGATGGCTATTGGAAATTCCTCAGCCTGTAAGCTACTGGTGTGATACAATTGATTATAGAGGGCCCCCATTAAGTAGTTACGTTAATTTTCCACAAAGAAAATAGTGACAAAGTATAGTATCTATTTGTGACCAAGAGATAGTTCTAACCTTTTAATTTCAATGTGGTGAACTTAATTCCATATTTACAATGTGATTGTGCCACCTGCAACTGCAAGCTACTGTTGTGATAAATTTTATTTATAGAGGGCCCTCATTAAAATCTTCCACAAGAAAATAGTGACAAAGTATCTATTTGTGACCAAGATTAAGATATTTTTAATCTTGTGAATTAAAATGTCCATGTCTACCAATGTGATTGTGTCACCTCAGTATGATTTTTCTGTTACTATTAGTACAGGGTAATAATAAGTTGTTTAAAAAGGTATTAAGCAAAAAGTTTATTATTTAAAACTTCATGCAAAAATAACTGATAAACGGAGTGGTTATTCGCACGGTTTTGGCCGTGAGGGTAACGCCGAGCATTATCTGCACGGCTCCTCAGCGCATGCGCATTATAGCGGCTGGTCACACAGCTCTGCGCATAATGTTCGCCGTTATTCGAAGATTTCGGTCTGCCGATAGCGCTCAGTATTTATTCTTTTCTTCACTAGTAAATGAAAAAAATTTTTTTTTAAAAAGAACGAATTTCCGTAAAACCATGGACCTAGGCCTGCGTACATCGTGGCAAAAAATGTACCATTGACCTGGTTTTAAGATAAGAATAAGGCAATTGGATGTGAACTTGTGTGGTCTTGTGGTAGAGTAGACGACAAGCTAACTTATATTATGTGATCATTTACTGGTTGGAGATAGAATTTTACTTTTTTTTTTCTTCTTCATTTTAATTAAAAGTATATTTTATATTTAATAATTATGTTCAAAAAGAATTTTAAAATATAACTTATTTATTATCAAAAGATACAGGAATAATATTTTTAGATTTGTTTTAATTTTAATGAAACCAAGCTCAATTCAATGGTATATTTAAATATTTAATTTCATTTTGAATAAGCCTACACATGCCTACCTAATAAAATATATGGTATATACTCTTATACACGTCGCACCCCTAGTTTAAGATTGTTCTATGATTCTATGTCATCATCATTGACCAGCGCATAAGTCGCACAAGACTAACAGGGGTTACACTGCATTTCAACTTCTCAGAAATGCATATTTTGCTAAACACTGTCTTATTAGGTCTAGTAGTAGACTGTATAATGTATAATCTCTAGACCATAGGTCCAAAATAAAACGCATCTTAATGCTACTAGTCTACAAGATTATAGGCCTATACCTACATTTTACATCTAGGCCAAGACCTAAGACAGGCTGGCTTTCACACATTTACGATTCATTCCACACTGACACTCTGTAATTTGCGTTCAATAAGCCTACGAAAAACGTCCAAAACCATGCGGATAACGCTCAGCATTATTCTCACGGCCGTGCGGATAACACTTGCCAATATTTAAAGTCATATTCTCAATGAAGACAGTCCCGTTGCCCAAGTCAAATCTGTTTGTTGTCTCTAAGTGAACTAAGTTAGTTAAAGGGAGGAATCAAAGGGACTATGCTGCAATTATTTGTTGCATTAAAAATTGTTGTAATCAAAATCAAAGACTTTTTTCAGGTGCTAATTTCTTTATTATTATGTACTGTATTTAATTACACTTAGGCTAAAATGTTTAGGTAGGAAAAAAAGATAGAATAGATTAGTTCTTTTTTAGCCATAAAATCTTGAGGGTGGTAAAGGAATAATGGTACTAATAATCTAGTCCTATTATTTGACATAGGGGGAGGGGGAATGGGTTGATAGAGTATGTTTTCAGTGCAACATCTCTCTTTTTTTGACACGTGTTTCATATCCATGCATATGGTGCAATTAAATGAATGGTTTTAGCAAAATTTTTGTGATACTAATACTAATTTTAGAATTTAATTTGATACTATTTTGATGGTTGCAACCACTGGTTATTTTGTATTACTAGGTTATTATTAAATTATGAGACAACCCAGTGACCAACAGTTTAGGTCATAGCTTCCATGTTGACAATCAGGAAAACTATTTTTGAAATAAATGTAAAGTACCATTAAACACGTAGTACATATTGATTTTAAAGTAAAAAAATGTTAAAGATAAGGGGTACATCAAAGCACTTTGTGATTAAGTTTAACTTTAGTTTAAAGTTTAAGACAAAGAAATTATTTTATTTACATTATCCAACCTAGTGCTAAATTAACCATACATTACTTCAGGTATAGACTAATTATGCAGCTTTGAAGGGTTTTCAGATTTTACATACGAAGTAATCAGCTTTAAATCATCAGACAAAGTCTATGTCAACCCTAAATGTACCAAATTTATCAACAGTGTGATAGATTTTCAATGAATCAATTTTGGATGCAAATACTGCATTGACAATACTATAATTGTATTAAAACTTAGACCAGTTTTAAGTTAATTTCCCATATTAAGCAAGCAATAATTAATCTATTGCTTCATATGTTGTCATAACATTTAAATAGTTTTAATGGACTACGATGAGTCGATTGTTTTGTCACGTGATACGTGTAAAAACAAGTAAAACTTCCGGTAGGTTGTCCGCAACACACTAGTCGCTCACAAATTTTTCTTCAAACAACTTTCTTCCTTTAATCATAACTGAATTATAATTATTGTCACATTTAATGAATGTCATTTAAAGAAACGCGTATATTCAAGAATATTTTGAAAAGTAACATTTTTTAATTAACATTGGGGAGGCGCTGATGGAGACAAACATTTTGCTTTAAATTTAATGATGATGGCAATGGCTGATCAGCTGTTATCTGTTGTTATGTGTAGCAGAAAGCCTACCAATGGCTGACAAAACAAGGAAGTGACTCATCGTAGTACATTGTTCAGCATTATTCAATTCTGTTACTTGTAAATAAATCAAGGTTCCATGATTAATTGAAAATGATATTATTACATAGAAGTCATAATTTTATTATTTCATTGTCTTCAATTTAATGCAAATCATATTTGTTAAAATTTCAAAAGCATTGAAACCTCCTAAAAACATATTAGTTTAGGATTTTTTGCATTTTACAATACTTAACAACATAGGGATTGTTTATAAAGGGCTCCATCAAAAATAAGCATCTTCTTCACCCCACTCCCCCTTGTCCACAATTCTTTGTATGTGGCTTATACCCCCTGGCATTGTACAGTGCAAAAATGCCAGAAAATATAATAACTATTATAGAAAGAAAATAATCACTAGATTTAAATCTCTAAATAAGGCTGATAATAAGTCAACCAGACCTGAGAATTAGAGAAAATTTCAAAAAAGCCTAAAGTCACATTATGTACATATGTTGATAAATAGCAACCAAATATTAAGCGTGATCTCCCTAATGAAGTGTAACTTCCTAATGGTTAAAGATTATAATTTTTTCGTAAATAGATGAGCCATAGATGACTTCTGCAATTAAAAATTTTTCAACATGTCCGGTACTGGAAGCACTTCTTATTCATGATCACAAATCATCCTCTAACTCAGCTCTCCCCACCTCATTTCAAGTAGGTAACTCAGACATACAGTTTACATACTCAACTAGGAATCTTGGTTATATTCTGTCTAACAACATGTCTCTAGATAAACATATATCTCACATTTGTCGCTCTGCATACACTGCTATCCGTCAGATCAGCTCCATCCGCCACTACCTCACAGTTAGTGCAACAAAAACCTTAGTCTGTGCTCTTGTTCTCTCTCGTCTTGACTACTTCAACTCTCTTCTGTCAGGCTCACCAAAACACTTCTTAGAAAGATTACAAAAGGTTCAAAACTCAGCTGCTAGGCTAGTTTTAAAGGCAAAAAAACGTGATCACGTCACACCACTACTTCATTCACTTCATTGGCTCCCTGTACAAGCACGGATTGATTAAAAACTCTCTGTTCTGTGCCACAATCTTTTCTCGAATTCCTGCCCTTCCTATCTAACCGAAATTCTCTCTGTCTATTCACCCCTTCGACAGCTTCGCTCCTCCGCAGACGATCGTATTCTTTCTGTCCCTAAGACTCGCACAAAAAACATACGGTGAAAGATCTTTCTCTTACTTTGTCCCCAAACAATGGAATTCTCTTCCACTACACATCAGAAATATATCAACCATCACAGCCTTCAAAACTGCACTCAAAACACACCTCTTTAAACTTTACTATCCTGACTGATTCCCCCTCTGAAAGTTAAACGATGCTGCGGAGTGCCGTCCATGGCTTCACATGTAAATTGATATGGAATGGTTGGTTTTTAATTTATATTTTTTAAGTTCATTTTAATTTGTATGTACAGCGTGGTGAGCCCAGCCCTAGGCTGGGGTACCACGCCATAGAAAACTACCCATAATAATAATAATAATAATATACACGGCATATAATATAAAAGACTAGCTTGCGGATGTCAGCAGTTTTCTACATTTGCACAAATTCTCCCCCCCCCCTCTTGGTGCACGCCCTTTATAAACGACCCCATATTATTATGAGAGATTAATAAAAATTTAATATAAATATTTATAATATTTTTATCATGCTAGAGTCTTGAAATGTCCTTTTTCTAATGTTGAAAAATGATTTTTAAACAGCTGGTGTGTTTACGCTTATCGGTACACTAAAGTATGTGCCACAGTTTCAAATGTTTTTTAAATCAGTGGGAAAGAAAATATTACAGAGACTTAATATTTTACTTTTAATCATTTAGAAATCAACTTTGCCTTGCTTTAGTTTTTAGGAGTCAAAAATCAGTTTTAGGTTTCATTGTGGCTTTTAATAAATAATTTTTTTTTAAATGTTTATTTAGTGGAGAAAGCTACAAGTTGGAGTTGGAAGGAAATCATATTTTAATTGAATATATTTTACACAACTGTACATACCGGTGTGTGATAAGCTTATCATTCTTCAGAAATACTACATATTGAAAGAAATTACTCCGACTCCTTTTATTAACATCAACGTAATCAACATTAACTTGCTTTAAATGAACTTTCATATTCTAAATCTATGATAATAACTTTAAAAAAAAGGTTTCTGAATAAAAATGTAATCTTTAATTTTAATAATTTTAATTTAATTTTTCAAAGTCCTCTTTATTCTTTTAATTTTAGTTACCGGTAATGTTTTTTTAGAGAGTATATTTTCATTTGATAGAACTCACATATGAGTACATCAGCCATATGTATTGTTGTGCAGAATTGCATTTGACTTTTGCATTGGCAGGTTTTTACCATATTTTTGTTTTGTTCATTTTATCATTTCAAATAAATAAAATAATATTTGGAGAAAATGAAGGTCATTTTAAAAGATAACATTTTACTTGTCTGTTCTCTTTTGTGACGTTTTAAATTTTAAAAATTAAATATAACTTAAATATCTGTAGCAGTGGCGTCTATCTCTCTGAGTGGTAGAAGCCAAATTTCAAAAGCATGGGGGATCCTGTTGCTTTTATCACAACACCCCCCCCCCCCCAAACCGAGTAGACACCACTGATATGTAGCTTCATTCACAATCTTTGTGCATAGAAATAATAATTAGAACAGAAAAGCCAAGGTGTCTGAGTAACAACTCAAATAGATTTAATATTTTTCATTTTATCTGTGTTGTAATAATTTTCATAATCTCCAGGCCTTTTCTAGGCTTTATATCTAACTATTTTGAAAATGTCACATAGGTATATTATTATTTTATTAACCCTTGCAATAGCACTGAAAGTCAGTCTAGGTCAGCCATTTTACATTAACATAACATATATACATACATAGTTAACAACTTAAAATATATATCTGGGTAAGATAAATAAAAGTATTTCATAACATTTTAAATTAATAATAAAATTTTCCACCCATATTCATGTATTTGTTTTACTGTTTACAGGGTACAATTAAATCCCTTGTCCAAAGCTTATTGTCTCCCTTAGACTAAACAGGCGGCTACCGTGCCGTATCATTTAAACTTAAACATCACATTTACATTACCGGTGTTACAAATAAGATGTTTCATTGCAGTTTTAAATCTAATCAATTAACTTATGGAGCTAAAGAAAAGCTTGTCTAGCCTGATCATGATAAAGAAAGTTATTTAATTACCGTATTTTAATTTATTTGAAGTTGTCCTGCCTTTCCTTTTTTTTGTATGGTTATTTTATGTATATTATTTTACTTTATCAGCTTTATAATTTTATTCATTGAAATGAAATGGCTGTTGACTGCCTTTTATGCTCATAAAGTATTTATGTGAATTTGATCTGTCAATATTATATATGCTGGTAAAATATTTTTATATTATTAATATATCATCATTTGGCTATAAATATTAACGGTATTGCAATACCGGTATGTTACAAAGATAAGAGATCTTTTATTGCAAAAGTGGTGAGCTTTTGAAAAATGCTGAATATAGGTGTAGGCTCATCAACAGAAGTTAATCTAAGACATTTTGGATGGTGTGTGCTTACTTCAAACATTGAACAAACTAACACAGCCGACCTTCCAAGGGATGGATTTAAAGAAAACAATTGGTAGACTGCCCAAAGGAAGTACCAGTATCTCTTTCCTGATTTATAGTTTATACTGGTAATTCTCATTCTAGTGCATCCCTCTACCCCAATGGCAGGAACAAACAAAACATAACTTCTTTTTCCATTGAAATATCTTTTTTTATATTGTTGGGGATAGAGAGGAAGGATTCTTACCACTCAGGGTATACCATACCAAACATGTTGTTTGAGTAGAAAGGATGGGCTCTGACCACTCAGGGTATACCATACCGAACATTTCCAAAACCCTGCTCCCTCCTTAATTCACATTCCAAATCTACACACACATAAGAGGTACCGGGTATATAAACTATTCATCAGAAAATTGAAATTAAAACTAGTAACAGTAACAGTACTAATACTAGTATTTTCATTTCAAACCTTAAAATTATAATTGTAAAGAGATAGACTTTGACATTGAAACTAGGCTTAAAATTTAACGTAATAAAATTCTTATTTTAAAAATAAAGCAGTTCAGTCTTTTAAATATTTATTTCAGATTTGAGAATGAAAGGAAACAATAGAAATTTGTGAAAAAATGCCATTTTCTATGTTTATTACATCGGAGAATTGACACTTTTTGTGGTATTGTTATAGTAGTGCACATTCTCAGTTAAAAAAACTTTGTTCATGTTCTTTTATTGTTTTGGTTGGTTTATAAGAAAAGAGCCCATTTATTGCAGTAAATTCTTAGTAGTAAAGAGCAGTGATTCTCTAAGTGTGCAGCACCATTGGCATTGGGGGGGGGGGGGGGGGTGGTAAAATACTCAGTAGATTTAGGGTAGTGCTGGGACAAACTAAAGTAGTGGTGGCCGAAACAAGTAGGAGAATCACTGAAAACGAGTAATTTTGAATAATTTGCAACTTAAAAAAGCAAAGTTGAAGCTGTCTTAATCCTAACTGTATGGTACCACTTGCCACCACAAATAATGTTCACTAAGCCTAATAATAACCTTCATTAATCAATGTAATTTCTTTGTTGATCATCTTTGTGGCACTACTTCCTTTTTCTTTATAAACAATCTGCTCCGACCATTTGCACTTACTTTTTAAATATTTTTTATATATATTTCTTTTTTTACATTTAATATATTAAAAAAATTAGAATACAGTTGTCGTTGAAAGCTAAAAAAAATATTTAAAAAAAAAACACGCCAAAAAATGAAACCACTTTGGTTATCATGCCTTTTGTTACTAGTTTTAAAAAAATTAATCTTTCTAAATCGCCAATTTAAAAATAAATTGCATTGATTCGGTAAAAAAAAAATTGTGTTTAAGTTTAAAGTACCTGTATATTGATTAGGCAATTTGTAATTTATCTGAAGAAAGTTGTAGTAAATTTTTATTCCAAATAAAAATTTCTATCAACTGAATATTGGGAAGATAAATAATGAATATATGATGTCTTTTTGTAAACATCTCAAGTTCTCAACATAATTATGCATATTCATATACATATACGATTTGTAAAAATAACAATTAAAAAAAACATAGCAATGTACGGTATAGACGTTTCTAAAAAACAGTATTTACCCGGTATATAATTTTCTATATATATAAAAAAAATAAAAAAAAAAAAAACAGGAAATATTTCGAAAATGTATTTTGTACTTTTTAAAAATGTTCTATTGCGCTCAACATGTAACACGATTTTAGTATTTTTTAGCCGCGCTTTCTTGTCATTGGTATCTTTTTTTGGAAGTTTGGAAGGATTTTTTTTAAAGTGAAAATTCATTTGGTACAATAATTGAGTAGTTTACTCCAAAAATAGTTTTAGTAAAAGATAAATCCACATTACTATTTAGAAAATTAAAAAAAAAAATATTTGTGTTACATAACTAGGTTACGCTTGACTTTTCGAGGCCACTTACCACTTTTCGGTTTTGTCTTTCTTTCGAGGCCCTTATCCACTTTTCGGTTTTGTCTTTCTTTCGAGGCCCTTTTCCACTTTTCGGTTTTGTCTTTCTTTCGAGGCCCTTTTCCACTTTTCGGTTTTGTCTTTCTTTCGAGGCCCTCTTCCACTTTTCGGTTTTGTCTTTCTTTCGAGGCCCTTTGCCAGTACTTGCCACTTTTCGCTTTTGTCTTTCTTTTGAGGCCCCTTGCCACTTTTTGTCTTACCCCAAACTTCCATTCAAATTTGATAAAAAATTAAACAACCCTCTAAAAAACAAAGTTTTTCGTATCAATCCTTTATGTTAATTTTCGTTTGCATTTATGTAATTATACGCCATTTATCATTTATTAAGAAGCGGTTTTGTAATGTAAATGGCTCGTACGGAGATACTGAGCATCAATCGAGCGCCTCCCCAGGTGTCGGATAGGAGAAAGCCCACCAGATATGGAGGGTACCGGGGAAATAAAATACCCCGGGTGGACCAAAATCAGAGTCACCACCTTGTAGGAAGTGAAAGGATCCACAAAGGCTAGGGAACCTCACCCAAAAATTAAGACAGCTACCTAGAGAGTTTAAGGGACAGCGTAAACACCCCCCCCCCCCCCCACGTATGTGCGCAGGGCCAACTACTAACAACCCAGCCATGTAAAAAAAAAATAATGTTACGAAAGCCAAACAGAATAAAACCCGGATTGATTCTAATGGGAATCGAACTATGCCTGGATATGGATAGGATTTTTGGAATGCGACATAGAACGTACTAATACTAATAAGCCTGTTTAGAGCAAGAGCCTAGTAAATCAACTGATCAAATATAAAATCCATATTGCTGCATTGCAAGAAATTCGATTGAAAAATGCTTATGTCCTCAAGACAAAAGACTGCACCATATTTTATAGTGACAAAAACAAACACTATTGGAACAGGATTTGCCGTGAAAAAAGAAGCAGTCAGTAAAGTCATAGGTTTTAAACCAGAGAATGAAAGATTGTTTTATTTGCGTGTGCGAGGCAAAAAGTTTAATATTATTATTAGTATTAGATGTCTTATATAGCGCGATACCCCAGCCTAGAGTACCGTATACAACATTTATAAATGTGCATGCCCTCACCGAAGATACAGAAGGTTAGGAAAAAGAATCCTACTTTTATGCGACATTGTTAAAGATCTACGAAGAGACACCACGACATGATATTAAAATAGCAATTGGCTACTTTCATGCCAAAATAGGAAATAGTGTTCATGCCAACTATTGGCAAGGAAAGTCTGCATGAAGAATCCATTGACAATGGGATCCGATTCATAGACTTTAAGTTTAAGGAAAAGGGATGACAGTTAATTAGCAGCACCAAGTTTCCATACAAAAATAGACATAATTACGTGGAACTCATCATATGGAATCACCCAAAAATAGTTTATGTTCTAATCGTTAGGAGGCTTGGATCAGACGTACTAGATGTTGTTGTTCGTCCGTCCGTCAAGATCGACTAGGACTATCTAGTCATCCGGTTAGTGTGGTGGGAAGGGGCACGGTGAGTCCGATCCGTGCTCGGTACAGTCTCTTTCACCGCGGGCAGGGGATAGTTTCTGTAGTTGGTCATCTAATGTTGCTTTTTAGGGCTAGCCTGCGTGCCTCAGCTGTGGCTCTCCTACTGGCTTCAACAGATTGAGCCCCCTTCTTGACAACTGATCTTCACCTGGCTCTGTCCTGGGCTGTATGCATCCATTCAGGTTGATGCAGAAGGCCTTTAGTGCTGCTTTCAGTGTGTCCTTGTCACGCTTTCTTTGACCTCCTTTGGAGCGCTTGCCTAGCGTTAGTAGTGCAAGCACAACTAGAAGCATCACAGGAGGAAATAAACAGGGAAAACAACATAAATGAATAGTGGGATGGGATAAAATGCTATGAAAGATCAGCAGAAGTAGTTGGAGAATTCCAGCAAACTGCTAGTAGAGTAGGCTGGTTTGATAATGAATGCAGAGAGACTGTCGAAGAAAGGAACAAAGCACGAATGATCATGATACAAAGGGAAACCAGAAAGACAACCGAAACATACAAGGAAGTCAGAGTGAAAGCCACAAAAATGTGTAGGAAGAAAAACGGAATGGGAAAAAGCTAAACTAAAAGAAATAAGGAGACATCAGAGAAATGTAAATGAAGAACTATACACTCAGACACATAAACTTATAACTAAAATTTATCAAGAGGAGAAAAAAGATTTCATCAGAATGGCAAACAGCATTAATAACAACAATACACAAGAACGGCTACAAACTTCAGTGCACAAACTACAGAGTTATTTCCCTATTAAATGTTTCCTACAAAATACACACGAAGCTAAATGCTAAAAAGACTACAACCGTACACTGAAGAAACACCTGACTTCTACGATGGATTTCTTCATGTTAAAATAAGTCCACATTATAACAAACCTAAATCTTCTCTCTACCGAAATTCTATATTATTTTTTTTTTTTAAAGTGCCTTTTCAATGGCACGTTCGTACAGAAACAATTCTAAGACATCTAGGTTGGTCACCTCTTTGTAACGGTAAAGCCTCTAGTCTGCAGATACTGCTGTGTAAGATTAACTTCCTCAAGTTGATCATCACAAAGGAAAAGGTAGCAGATAAACTTGAAATCACAGACAGCACGTAAAAGTCCTTGTGCTGTACCTCTTGTATCCAAAATTTCAAGAGGATCATATAGAGCACCGGTTCTCAACCTGTGGGTCACGATCCCTTTGGGGGTCGAACGAACCTTTCCCAGGGGTCGCCTAAGACCGTCGGAAAACATATATACTCTACAGTTATGAAGTAGCAATAAAAATAATTCTGTGGTTGGGGGTCGCCACGACATGAGGAACTGTATTAAAGGGTCGTGGCAATAGGAAGGTTGAGAACCACTGGCATAGAGCTCCAATCGCCGCCAGACATTCATAAAACTTATCTTTCACTGTTTTAACAGCAGCACGATGAGAACTCCAACGTGTTGTTGACAGTTATTTCACATACATTCCAGTTTGTTGAATTAAAACATCCCATCGATGAGTAAATGCATAGCAAAGAAAGAAAATATTCTCTCAAGAGTACCGAACCCGAAGCACTTTCGGCAAAAGCATGTTGACCACACAAAAGCATGTTGACCACACAAAAGCATGTTGACCACACAAAAGCATGTTGACCACACAAAAGCGAATGGCTCACACACCTATTAAAAATCACTTTCTTAATATTTCTTTTAAGAATGGCCTGAACACCTCCATGGATTCCAGACATTGTGGCAGCATTATCGTAACCTTGAGCTCTGCACATCATTATGTCTAGTCCATCACGTTTTAGATTAGTAAGAATGTCAGAACTGACGTCATCAGTTTTTACCCTTAAAGGGAAAATTCCAAGAAACATTTCTCTCTCTTCAACTTTCCCCTTGGGGATTTTCACATATCTGATCACTTCAGACTTCTGGTCAATGTAATGTGGAACATAATCACATATCTGATCACTTCAGACTTCTGGTCAGTGTAATTTGGAACATAATCATATATCTGATCACTTCAGACATCTGGTCAGACATCTGGTCCCTTCAGACATCTGGTCCCTTCAGACATCTGGTCACTTCAGACATCTGATCACTTCAGACATCTGATCCCTTCAGACATCTGGTCTCTTCAGACATCTGATCCCTTCAGACATCTGGTCCCTTCAGGCATCTGATCACTTCAGACATCTGGTCACTTCAGACATCTGATCACTTCAGACATCTGGTCACTTCAGACATCTGATCACTTCAGACATCTGGTCACTTCAGACATCTGGTCACTGTAGTGTGGAAAATAATAACATATCTGATCACTTCAGACATCTGGTCAGTGTAGTGTGGAGCATAATTCCAAAATACATCACATCCATGATAAGAATCTCCTTTACATGATTTGCAAGGACATTTATCAATTCATTTTGTGGTTTCTGTTGAAAGGTGAGTGGCGGAAGCTTTTAGTGTATAGTACTCCTCTTTAGTATCATTAGGTGCTCTTTTAGCACTGCCATGGGTCACATTAAGATGGCATCTCACCATTTCAAGAAAGTTTCCTCTATTCAATGAAGATTAATCTTTGTAGTGGTCACGAAATGCCAGATTTTCTTTTCAAGAAACAATGTGATATCCAACGACCCTGTGCAGGATTTCCATCCACGTTTTCTTCAAACTGTCCAACACAGCAATACTGACAATTGTTTTGTGTTGTGTAAGTCCAGCTTTCAATGTTTTCCACTTTTCAAGGCAACAAAGGTGCTCTTCCGATGTCTCATGATTTTGTAATTTTGGACTCAGTTTCCACAACTTCGGTTATCCTTTTATGAACTCATTAGTCAAAAGAGCCAAAAATCAGCAGCAGGACGATTAAACATGTCTTTTCAGCAGTAGCGTGTGAATGCTGATCAAGTCAGCCCGTTGTAGGACTTCTGTATCAAGAACTTTGCCCTGCTTCTTTACGCCACTGTTATAGACAGCGTAGGTAGAGATGGTTTAGCCGTCTAGAATGTCTGCTGTACACTGTCCACGTCTCGCCAGCATATAGGAGAAATTTTAAAACGATTTCCCTCTATACTCCCAGCTTAGTGACAAGACTGAGACCCCTTCACCCCCACAGCTCCCAGCTTAGTGACAAGACTGAGACCCCTTCACTCCCACAGCTCCCAGTTTAGTGACAAGACTGAGACCCCTTCACTCCCACAGCTCACAGCTTAGTAACAAGACTGAGACCCCTTCACTACCACAGCTCCCAGCTTAGTGACAAGACTGAGACCCCTTCACCCCTACAACTCCCAGCTTAGTGACAAGACTGAGACCCCCTTCACCACCACAGCTCCCAGCTTAGGGACAAGACTGATACCAGTTAACTCCCACAGCTCCCAGCTTAGTGACAAGACTGAGACCCCTTCACTCACACAGCTCCCAGCATAGTGACAAGACTGAGACCCCTTCACCCCCACACACCCTTTCCGAGCCTTCCGAAAACATTTGCTTTGGAGATTCTGTTGTTGATCTCATCATCTATTGTTACTGTCACTGTGCAATTATGTGCATTTTCCCCACTGTTTGGAGATTCTGTACCTACAAGAATATAACAATTCTTAGTGTTTTTGTTTTTTTAAATCGATTAATGCTTATTTTTGCGGGGAGTTCGTTATGCGGATCGCGATTTCTTATAGGGTCCCATTATAAAAAGATTATTTGTTCCTTACACAATTAAAATATTATATAAAAAGAAGGTTGAAACAGTTTGAAAAAATGATAAAGACAGGTACTAACCTTAGTTAAAAAAAAAAATTTATACCTCACAATCCAAAACAACAACAACAACAACAACAACAACAACAACAACAACAATCAAAGCTGAACCGCAGCGTAGAACAGTTGGTTGGACCACTTATCCAAACAAAATGAACACAGCACAACATAAACATGGCAACAAGCATCCAAACACACGACCACACACTCGAAACACACAATCAGAATCACGCAGTTTCGATTTTTTTCCGAGCGGCAAACTTTGGCGCGGTTCGTAATGCGAGTCTCGGTTCGTAATGCGAGTAATTTATTATTTTTTTTTGGGGTGGGGGGGGGGGTTTAGGGGGGGGGGGCGTGAAATCCTCGTTCGATTCGCGGACTGATCGTTACTGGGGGCGTTGGTTATGCAAGGATCCACTGTATGAGTATAGATGTTGCCGCTTTGATCTCAATTTCCGCGATTCTCAACTCGGGCCATGTGGCATATTTCTTTGAGAAATAAAAGTGTGTGGGGGGGGGGGGGGGGGGGGAGTGTGAACACTTTTAAAAAAAAAAAAAAAAAAAAAAATAAATAAATAAACATGCCCAGGGTGGACCGCCTGCCGCCCCCCCCCCCCCCACTTTCCTATGCTAGAGGTAATAGGCTCTGGAAGTTTGGAAGGGCTCCACGGCGGTAAGCTAAAGATAAATTTTCAATAGGGCCACGAGCAAAGAACTGATTGAGAATCACTGCTCTAGATAACGGCGGAGATCATTGCCTTTAATTCCATCGCGGTCAGGTGCAGCATTGAATGCAAGGGTTCCGGTTCAGTAGACTTTGGTTTCTTTCCAAGTATTAAACACCTCCACACCGTGCCGCCCGACTGACTTGGACATTAATGATGCATGAGGAGCCTTTGTGTGCATTTGCGGGGGTTAAAATAAGAAAATAAATCTTGTCTTTTGAATAGATCCCACGGTTGTCACGCTTGAGTGGACTTTCTTCAAATTGAACATTTTTCTATTATAACAGAAGTTATGTTTGCAACGATTCTATTATTTGTTTCCGGAGTAGGTTGCTCAAGGTCAAAGTCAGATATCTTCATTGTTGTATAGTTTTGAGATTAAGTAAGGCGCAGCCACACCTCTGTAAAACGTTACATGTACGGGCCCTCCGTCGTCACCCAGCCGTGGCCAGGTTGTACACCTTGAATAATTAAGTAAGTGTCACGGGGGCACATGGATAACAAATTTAGACAATTAAGAAAGGTCGTTTCTATAATTGGACTGGATTGAGTTGTTAACGGATGAAAATTAGAACAACATCAAAACTAGAAATTCTATTTTGTCTGGCTAAAGATAATGAAGTTGGGTGCATTTTTTACAACGGGTCCGGGTATTGTGAGAAAATACCCGGTGGGTCCGGGTGTTACAAAAAATATAAAAAATAGTTAACTCCTCATGTTCTATATGTTCCCGTTCCACACAATGGAGAGAAGGGAAAAGGGCTTGTATAGAACAATAGCCATGTCTAGAACCAGAAGCCATGTATAGGACCAGTAGCCATGTCTAAAACCAGTAGCCATGTATAGAACCAGTAGCCAAGTATAGAACCGGAAGTAGTTGTTGGTATAATAATTTTATCGGGGGTGGGGGGAAGCAGAAATAAGGATTTAAAAGGGTGGAGGCTTCTGTAAAGAGGCTTCTGTAAAGAGGCTTCTGTAAAGAGGGCTCTGTAATCCGAATCTCCGAAATTTGTAAAAAGTTATCAATGACACATCTAAGTCTGAGGACACCTGGTTATAGTTTTGTGTGCAGCCAGCCAAGTTTTTTAGTCTAGGCGGAAAAAAAAATAATTAAAATGGATCAAAATATTTATGATAGATTAGCTGCTGATATCTAGCGAATGAATCTAAGATTTTGTTGCTGTTGTTGTTTAAATGTAGCAGTAGTTTAGTCAGAGTGTAGTAACAATCAGGAACTAGTCCGATCACTATAAGCAATATTGAAATTTTAAAATGAAAATTTTAATTAAAAATACACATTTTACAAACTACACCCATCCCCCTGCCCCCAAATTTCTTAAATTCTCAAGCTACCCCTGATATTTTGTCAGGAGAACCCGCGGAGGTTGTGACCCAGAGGTTTCAGAACCCCGCGGAAGTTGTGACCCAGGGGTTGAGAACCACTGCCCCACCAATTACCATAAAATCAAACATGGATCGCTAGTGTTGCTGGCCTCTGGCTGGTAGAAGTTTTCCTTTTTCTTATACACATGTATTATTTTAATAAATATTTATATCATCATCATGGCCATATCATATTGTCTTCCTTTCACTTATAAAAAGAATGTTAAATCACTATTATTGATTCTATGACAGAACTTAGAAATGATACTGATAAATGAATCCTGCCCGGGGGAGTGGGGAGAAGGAGTTGGGGGGGTGAGTGACACCATGAGTTTACCGCACCGGCTGACACAAACCCTAGTGACACCTCTGATCTGGCTAAGGTAACTCATGACGCAACATTCCCAGCAGGTACATTATCATTGCTGCCAGAGTTTGATTTATTTGACTTTCAGCTTCGCACCAATCACTGGTCAGTTTTCTGTTATCATTTATTTCCTTCAGGTCAAATGGACCAAATTAGCATCAAAGTATATGTACTAGTTCTATGTATGCTATAGCGTCCAAGTATATGTACTAGTTCTATGTATGCTATAGCGTCCAAGTATATGTACTAGTTCTATGTATGCTATAGCGTCCAAGTATATATACTGGTTCTATGCATGCTATAGCGTCCAAGTATATGTACTAGTTCTATGCATGCTATAGCGTCCAAGTATATGTACTAGTTCTATGCATGCTATAGCGTCCAAGTATATATACTGGTTCTATGTATGCTATAGCGTCCAAGTATATGTACTAGTTCTATGCTTGCTATAGCGTCTAAGTATATGTACTAGTTCTATGCATGCTATAGCGTCCAAGTATATGTACTAGTTCTATGCATGCTATAGCGTCCAAGTATATGTACTAGTTCTATGCATGCTATAGCGTCCAAGTATATGTACTAGTTCTATGTATGCTATAGCGTCCAAGTATATGTACTAGTTCTATGCATGCTATAGCGTCCAAGTATATGTACTAGTTCTATGCATGCTATAGCGTCCAAGTATATGTACTAGTTCTATGCATGCTATAGCGTCCAAGTATATGTACTAGTTCTATGCATGCTATAGCGTCCAAGTATATGTACTAGTTCTATGCTTGCACTTTTCATTTCTCCCCATTGGGTTGAACACATTTTAGAGAATGTGAAGATAAACATTTTTTAAACACCCCGACTCGGTTCAGTATATTCCGGGTCCGGGTATTTGCCGGGTGGGCTAATACTCGGCATATCCGTGTGACTACCCGACTCAGCTCTAATAGACACTAGCGTAGGAAATGAAAGCGATTGGGCCTTCCGTTCTGAGTGGCACTTTTTCTATACGGTCCTGACAGACAACTATTTCGGCCTATGTTTGCGGGGGGGGGGGGGGGAATATCTCCAGACACCCCCCCACCCCGCCATACGCACCCGTACACAATACTCCAAAAGCAACTACCCACGCTCCCTCCCACAGTGCGTGCGTAATTTATGAATGCCCCCCCAGCGTGTTGTTATTATCGCGTTAGTGTTGTCTTGTGTGTGTGTGTGTGTGTGTGTTTTGTACAAGTGATCTAGCCAGATATCGCATAGTAATAACAGCAATGTAGATTCAGTCCACTATTCGCTTTCCTAAGTTTCCGTGCGCATCCATCATGCAATTTTTTGTTCGGTCATCCCAGTGGTTCCCTAAAATGTGTCGATTCTCGGCGCCCTTGCCGCTATTAGGTTTCCCCCCCCCCCCCCGGCACCTTTCGTCAAATTTTAACAATTACTCTTCGAAGTGGCGAAAACATTTGTTTAAAATCAAATGGTGTGGTAAAGATAAATTAAACTTTGATAATAGATACATACGTAGGTAGGTCATTGAGCGCCCTCTAGTGACCATTTGTAGGTGCATCTGAAAATAGTAATTAGTCAATCGGAGACAGGTCTTTGCAAGGAAGCCGCAGCTCGACCACAGTCTTTCTTTCAAACGATTTCTTCCAGGGAGTAGGGGCATTTCAGATGTTCGGGTCGGCAGTACTAGTTAACCAGAAGCCTAACTAGGGGGCATGGGGTCAGATGTTCCCGGGCGCCAGACTAAAGGGGGCGCAAAAATTGGTTTTGGTGGTCTTTAATGAATGTAAATAATAGGTTTCGGATTTGAAAAGGGGGGGGGGGAGGCGTAAAATGAATATCGCCCCCCTGCCAGTGGCGTAGAAAGGGGTGGATTGGGTGGTCCGCCGAGATGTCAATTTTTCTTTAAATGGAGGGGCCGCATTTTTGGACAACTGCAGAGTTTGTATCTTGAAAGGCAAAAATCTTGGCCCGTGCAGGGCGGCACTAAAATTACCTACGCCATAGGTAACGTATCTATCGGCACCAAATTTGGCTACCCGGGCCAGCTATAATTTCATTTTTACCGGGAAGTATGGCATAAATTGAGGGCGCTCGTGGCTCTTGAATGGACCGGGGGGGGGGGGGGGGGAGGTCTGGGTCGCCCCAAACCAGAAATCTTTTGATTATTTCAAAATCAAGAGGTGCATTTTTGAGTATACATGAATTTAGTTTTTCGATTAGACTATGTGATTGGGGGAAGGAATTTTTCAAGCCTTCGGGAATTTTTCAAGCCTTCAGGCATTACGGCGCCCAGTGCCATATATAAACTGAATACACCCCGGCTGCGGCGCGCACTGGTTAATCATTTGGCACAAGCTTAGATTCAACCCCGTAATGGCACATTTTTTGGAGTGAGGGAATCAGGGAGCAGAAATTGAAGGTGCCGAAGACCCTCGAGCAAAAGGTGGGGGAAGGGGTCCCCTAAGAAAATGTTTGATAAATTCAAAATGAAGAGATGCATTTTGGCGTATCTTTCAATTTGGGAAGGAAATTTCAGACTTTTTTTGTAAGAAGCGTCAAAATTAGGCAAAATAACGACCAGGGACATCTGTAACTCCCCCAAGTCCAACATGAACTAAATTCATTCCAGTTTTTGCACCCATGGGAGTATACTTCTTTACCCTAGCTTACTATGACACTGATGATAACACTCCTTATGATGAAATAAGCTCCCAAGAAACAAGTGATAATCCTTAGCCTGACTCTGAGGTTGACTTCAGCCATTTTAAATCATTTGAGATAATCTGAAAGTGAGTTCCCTGAGTGAATCATCGACCACATCAAACAAAGTGTCATGTTATCATGGAACGTGTCAGGCGTCTTCGTAAATGTAGGGAGCAAAAGTGTTCAGATTTTTAAAGCGGACGCTATTTCATAATTCTGACATGCAACGCTATTCCAAAGGCTAGTCTCAGAGTCCAGACAGACATAGAACGGATGCCATGGCCGGCCTTAGGCCACTGCAACCTATGCGGCCGCATTGGACCCCGCACTTTCATAGGCCCCGCCCCGAATTAATTTTCTAATACAAAATCTTAATTTTCACTTATTATCCTTATTCCTACCCAGACTGGGCCCCGCGCAATCCGTTTCGCATAGGGCCCCGTAATTGTTAGGGTCGGCCCTGACGGATACTATTTGAATAAATGACAAGACACAACTATGGCACTGCGAAGAGAGTTATTCATATATATTCATTATTTTAAGAATGCTCCTTCGAAGGTCTGAATGTACTTTCTATGACAATGGCAAGGATTCTTAAACACTTTTTTTGGTTCCCTTGACCCCCTCTACAGTCAAATGAACGTCACGTATCGCTTTTTAGAATAAAGCTTTAGATGTGTGTAGTGAAATAACAATGGAAATGCAGCTCCGACGCCTTTTCACGTGGACGACATATGTTAAGAGCAGGGCCGGCCTTAGGCCATTGCAAACTATGCGGCCGCAATGGTCCCCGCACTTTCATAGGCCCCGCCCCGAATTTATTTTCTTATACAAAATCTTAATTTTCCCTTATTATCCTTACCCTCTACCCTGAATGGGCCCCGCGCAGTCCGTTTCGCATAGAGCCCCTCAATTGTTAGGGTCGGCCCTGCGTTAAGAGCCCCTGTTTCAAGGGCATTCATTTATCAGAAGCAATAACTTAACAATGGGAAGTAATACCTTCGTGATTGAAGTGATGACAACTACACACAAACAATGCATTTACCTAATGAAAATGAATTTATGTTTTTTTTTAAAAACAATAATCAGTGTGTTATATATAGTATAATACAGCCACAGCTCATTATCAATAATTTTTAAATCAATTTTAAACTGCTTAAAACTGTAGTGTAAAAATGTTTGTTCAAAATAGCAATTTGAATGTAATAATTAGACTGTCAAAAGTTGTGAACTTCTTTTTGAATCTTTCATTTCGGTCTACCCGGCATGTTACAAGACAGGTCTTCCTGGAAGGTCACAAGACAGGTCTTCCTGGAAGGTCGCAAAACGGGTCTACCTGGCATGTCACAAGACAGGTCTGCCTGGTATGTCACAAGACAGGTCTGCCTGGCATGTCACAAGACAGGTCTGCCTGGCATGTCACAAGACAGGTCTGCCTGGTATGTCACAAGACAGGTCTGCCTGGCATGTCACAAGACAGGTCTGCCTGGCATGTCACAAGACAGGTCTGCCTGGCATGTCACAAGACAGGTCTACCTGGCATGTCACGAGACAGGTCTACCTGGCATGTCACAAGACATTAAGTAAAGTTTGCGTTCAGTCTCAAATCCGTGCCTATTGCTTACAATACCACAGATTTAATTTACTCGAAAAGAAAAAGTTACATAATTGGGTTTCATTCTTACGATGCCACTGAACACCGAAGCAGACGGCGCTAAGAATCTGCTTTGCTCCCCTGACGGACGGAAGTTCAAGTTTAGGCCTATACACATGGGCGCCCGGAAGTAGTGGCAAGGTGGGGCCCTTGCCCCCCCCCCCCGGATTGATTGATTAAAATTTTTTTTTAGACAAAAATAGACACAATATTTCTTAAAGTAAAGAGAAAATAAAGAGAAAGTATTTTGCCCTCCCCCCACTAGAAAATATTTTGCCCCCCCCTAGAAAATTTTCTGCGGGCGCCCATGCCTATACACACATATTTATGTGTGTACCGCATGCGCCCTCTGTGGCTAGTCCTACCTGATCCCTTGGTTACGCCCGTGCTTGGATTGTGAAAACCGTTGGGTCGGGAAAGTGGGATGAGTAGAGCGAACAGTATGAGGCGCCATAGTGTTACTGTCACTTTGTAAAGGAGGAATGACGCCTTCCTGTGGACGTGGATCTCCCAACGTCTTCCAGTCGTGTGTTATTTTGTCTGGACTTGTTTGTGGACCATTGGTCTTACTTTCAAGGATATTCGGAACTGTGTTTTTAAGTTTACATATATATGCACACACAGAACTAAATAACGGTCAACACAATTTAAATAAATATTCGAAAGTGTGTGGCTTCCGGTTCTTTACAGTATAAGGATAAATAAAGTTTTCAAATTTTTTTTTTGCAACCGTTTTTTAAAAAGTAAGTTTTAGGTGTAACTCGGGTACACCCTTTTCTTTCTATATTTAGACGTAACTTCTTTTTTTACTTCTTACTTTTTGTCTGTTAACTTTTTAAACACATTTCTTAAGGGTTTAATCAATTCTTTTTACAAACATTTCCTCCGCGAAAGGCTTAATCCATCAATGGATTAAAATTGTTTTCTTGAAAGGGATATTTCATAAATAGTGGGGAAAATTGTGAGGTCTTTTGGAGAGGGACTCAAATCGCCTACCCTCACTGACTTCCATACGTAACCGGTGAATCAGAGGCGTAGCTGGGGGAAGGGCGACAGATATCTCCGGGCGCCAGACTAGTGAGGGGCACCAAAATGTGCTTTGATATTATTTTATTGATGACAATGATGGTTTTGAGAGTTGATAAAAACAAAGGGAGGCATAGCACGGCAATATACGGCACAATAGCCACGGTGCTAATGATGTAATGTCTACAGCACGGCAATATATGACACAATAGCCACGGTGCTAATGATGTAATGTCTATAGCACAGCAATATATGACACAATAGCCACGGTGCTAATGATGTAATGTCTATAGCATGGCAATATACGGCACAATAGCCACGGTGCTAATGATATAATGTCTATAGCACGGCAATAACGGCACAATAGCCACTATGCTAATGATGTAATGTCTATAGCATGGCAATATACGGCACAATAGCTACGGTGCTAATAATTTAATGTCTATAGCATGGCAATATATGACACAATAGCCACAGGTGATAATGATGTAATGTCTATAGCACGCTAATATATGACATAATAGCTACCGTGCTAATGATGTAATGTCTATAGCACGGCAATATATGACACAATAGCCACCGTGCTAATGATGTAATCTCATGACTCAAGGATATTTAAAGCAATAACAAACGGCCCATCTCCTTTAATTAATAATGCTAATGTTTTTTACAACGATTTTAGGAGGCAACTTCACGTCACCGTCTTAAATATGCACCAAATAAACAACGTTAAAAAATAATTCCCGTCAATTTTTATGTTTTCTCTTCCAACCGTACTCAACCAAGACCCCCATCCCCCCACCACTCCCACTAAAGGGGGGTCGTGGTGCAGCCAAGCAACTAGCGTTTGCAGTAATGCTCGCATGGCTTGTGTTCTCTCCTCTCAACTCTTGAATACATTTTATCAAATAGCTCACGTAGTGGCGGCTATTTATAGAATTATTGCTGCTAATTTTAGAAGTCCGAGACATCACGTGTGCTTTATTCTCATCGCCAACCGGATATTTCACTGCATTTTCTTTCGGTTTTATTATATTTGTGAACTAAACAATAATATGATCACCCATACATTTATTTCTCAGCCTTTTTTAAAAATTTAAAGAATAAGAATAAAAAATAAGAATAAAAATGTTATCTTGCATTGTGGAGAGCTCAGATTTATGATCCTCGTAAGATTAAATTTGTTTTCCCCCTTGATACACGTCCCGCGGCTCGAAACACAATCTCTTTGTTGCAATTTTAAACGTGTAATTTCTTTCACAAATTTCCACACATGAACAAATTTAGAATTTGAAATTATTATTCTGTTTTCAATATCCATGGTTGATGTCATGGATTCTTTGATTTCATATATTTATTCCATGCAGTGGCGTATCTAGGGTTAGTCCCGACAAAGGGCGGGTCAATAATTTTACCGCCATACCTTCCAAGAGAAAAAACAACAACTTTGTAGTTGGCCTGTAATGGCGCCCCTCCATATATTGAAACAAAGTGCCGCCCAGGGCGCATCGCATCCTCCGCAACACACTTCCAACACACTTCCAAAGCCACTGATTCGGTTATTTCTTCTTATTATTATGGATCCAACAGACAATTAAAGGGGTGTCCATTAATTACGTCAGCAATGTTTATACATTTTTTGCCCCCCCCCTCCCTTGTCAACAACTGTCAAACTTTTAGTGACCCCCCCCTCCCCCAAGTAATTATTTCAACATTTTTATAACCCCCACCCCCAACTAAAAAAAAATAAATAAATGAATTATAATATAAATAAATATATAAATTCATTTAGCTTTGTGCTGATCTGGGGTGATGTTGTCTACCATCTTTTCCAGCTAGCTATTGTCTCCTAGAAGTATATTGGCTTGTGTTGTCTACCATCTTTTCCAGCTAGCTATTGTCTCCTAGAAGTATATTGGCTCGTGTTGTCTACCATCTTTTCCAGCTAGCTATTGTCTCCCAGAATATATTGGCTCGTGTTGTCTACCATCTTTTCCAGCTAGCTATTGTCTCCCAGAATATATTGGCTCGTGTTGTCTACCATCTTTTCCAGCTAGCTATTGTCTCCCAGAGTATATTGGCTTGTGTTGTCTACCATCTTTTCCAGCTAGCTATTGTCTCCTAGAAGTATATTGGCTTGTGTTGTCTACCATCTTTTCCAGCTAGCTATTGTCTCCTAGAAGTATATTGGCTTGTGTTGTCTACCATCTTTTCCAGCTAGCTATTGTCTCCTAGAAGTATATTGGCTTGTGTTGTCTACCATCTTTTCCAGCTAGCTATTGTCTCCCAGAAGTATATTGGCTTGTGTTGTCTACCATCTTTTCCAGCTAGCTATTGTCTCCCAGAATATATTGGCTTGTGTTGTTTATGGTTGCAAGGTGATGTAATACTTTGAATGGTCGTGCTCGTATGTGGTTTTTGTATTGTTGCGTTTTGTATTTCAATGTGGTAGATTATAGATTGTTTCATTTCTCTTTTAATATGGTGTACCACGCTTCGAGCCTTTGGGGATGAAGGGCGATTTTCAAATAAACTTTATTATTATTATTATCTATTTTAAATAACACAAAATTGTAGGAAAAACATTTTATTGCATCTTTAACTTGTTAATCAACAAGTTAAAAAGTTTTTACACTTAAATTTTATAATGCAGAATCAATGAAAAGGTTGTTGAAGACTAATTATTGTATAGCTGACAATTAAATTTTTATAGAGAATTGTCAACAATTGTCAAACATCATTACCCCCCCCCCCCCCCCCCATTTTTTTTGACATAATTAATGGAACGAACCTTAACAAGATTTCCAGTTTTATTTTTAAATTCTAGTTTATTTCTTAGAGTTTCGAATCATTCTTGAGACCTAATCATTTGTCCAGCTGATATTGTACTTGACATGGCCCAGCTGACATTATACTTGACATGGTCCCGCTGACATTATACTTGACATAGTTGTAGCAGTGAAATTAACCTCACGGTCTCGGAATGTATTAAACGTGACACCGTCTATGTGAAGTTCTCCCTCCAACTCCAGCATTTGCGGGTTAAAAATAAACCGAATAAGGGCTTCAAATAAACCTTTTTTCCCCGGTCATTGTTCCGATGTTAAAAGAGGTGTTAGCTATTAGTTAACTCAACAACTTCTAGTGTTCACACTTGGTGAAAAGACTACGCATCACCTGGTGAAGGGATCTTTAGAGACCACATATCATTTGGTGAAGGGATCTGGAGACAACGCATCACCTGGTGAAGGGATCTTTAGAGACCACATATCATTTGGTGAAGGGATCTGGAGACAACGCATCACCTGGTGAAGGGATCTTTAGAGACCACATATCATTTGGTGAAGGGATCTGGAGACAACGTATCACCTGGGGAAGGGATCTTTAGAGACCACATATCATTTGGTGAAGGGATCTGGAGACAACGTATCACCTGGTGAAGGGATCTTTAGAGACCACATATCATTTGGTGAAGGGATCTGGAGACAACGCATCACCTGGTGAAGGGATCTTTAGAGACCACATATCATTTGGTGAAGGGATCTGGAGACAACGTATCACCTGGGGAAGGGATCTTTAGAGACCACATATCATTTGATGAAGGATCTGGAGACAACGTATCATTTAATGAATGGATCTACATACAATTTAACATATCACCGGAAGAAGGGCTTTAGAGACAACATGACACTTGGTAAAGAGATCTAGCGACAACGTATCACTTGGTGAAGGGATCTAGAGACAATGCATCCCTTGGTGAAGGGATCTGGAGACAACGTATCACTTGGTGACGGGATCTAGAGACAACGTATCACTTGGTGACGGGATCTAGAGACAACGTATCACTTGGTGGCGGGATCTAGAGACAACGTATCACTTGGTGGAGGGATCTAGAGACAACGTATCACTTGGTGAAGGGATCTAGAGACAACGTATCACTTGGTGACGGGATCTAGAGACAACGTTGGTGACGGGATCTAGAGACAACGTATCACTTGGTGGAGGGATCTAGAGACAACGTATCACTTGGTGGAGGGATCTAGAGACAACGTATCACTTGGTAAAGGGATCTAGAGACAATGCATCCCTTGGTGAAGGGATCTAGACATACAAATAGAAAAACCTTTGATGAAGTGGAGTTTGTTTCATAGAGTTTGATCTACGCCAACCATAAATGTGCGAACAATTTTAATGTCAAAGACCTTTTGTTTCATACTGAGGGATAGAGGCAATGAAGAATACTAATGTAGAGCTATAATTGTAAGCCGTAAAACCTCTTTGTTTGTTATGAATTGCTGTACAACACTGTTAAGTGCTTTCATCGACCCATCCACATCTCTGAGGCGGTGCTACGTGGAGGCGTTGGAAGGTGGATCCAGATATAGAACAAACTATCCATTTATATTACATGTAATGCTGTTCGTAGTCTTATCTTAGTCCTACCGATTTCATTAACAGCTTTCGATCAATAGGTTTTCATGGATACCTAGTTGTTAAATGAGTTCAGAAATAAATGGGAGTGATATAAATAGTTTATACTTAGATTCGCTTTTTTTGTGTTTATTGACAACCGCTGAGACCAGCCCCAAACCTTTTATATTAACAAGACTAGCCATAAATCATCCACCCATCCCTGTGGCGCAACAACCCATGTATAGGGCTTTGGCCTGCCTCACTACTTCCTTCCACTCAGACCTAACAAATAGTTTTTCTTTCCCATGCTTGGACTCCCAGTTGTAGATCTTTTTCCACATCATCCATCCATCCAAGCCATACAACTGTTCTATTTATATGACTATAGCAATAAAACTAGTGTTTTATTCACACGAAAATAGCCAAAGTACCGTTATATTTATAAGACTAGCCACTATAATGGTAAATTTGCTCGATTAGGCATCATATTGCCATATTTACATGACTAGCTATTGCAGTAGGCAAGTGCTTTCCAAACTGTGGGTCGTGACACGGTAATGTGCCACCTGCAAGGCTGCGGTGGTGTGCCCCGCGCAAATAAGCCATAAAAACATTGACACTTTGATTTGAAACTTTATAAAGGTTGGAAGTGAATTACAAAAAGTTATTGGCAAAGGTGTGCAAATTATATTAAAAGTATAACCCTTCTATAGAGATCATTTATCAAACTGTTCTGAAGAAGTTAGATCGAAATGTAAAAGCTGTTACTAATAGTACTACTACACAGAAATTGGTTGGATCTGATGAGGTCTAGAGCTGTGAGTCGATGAATTGATGGAACCGACGCAGTCTGGTGTTGCAAGTCAATGAATAGATGGAACTTATGAGGTCTGGTGCTGCAAGTCAATGAATAGAATGAACTGATGAGGTCTGGTGCTGAAAGTCAATGAATAGATGGAACTGACACAGTCTTGTGCTGCAAGTCAATGAATTGATGGAACTGACACAGTCTGGTGCTGCAAGTCAATGAATAGATGGAACTGACACAGTCTAGTGCTGCAAGTAAATGGATTGATGGAGATGATGAGCATTGCAGTAAGCAATTTAACCAAGAGTCAGACAAACGCATTTTTGTAACTTAACCACTAAGTTTTGACAAGAGGTCAAACACGATAAGAGTTCAAGGCATTGTTATTGAACAACTTTCTAACCCATCGGCTCTACAACTTTCATCGGCTCTACAACTTCCTAACACATCGGCTGTACAACTTTCTAACACATCAGTTCGACAACTTTCTATCACATCGGCTCTACAACTTTCATCGGCTCTACAACTTTCTAACACATCGGTTCGACAACTTTCATCGGCTCTACAACTTTTTAACACATCGGCTCTACAACTTTCTAACACATCGGTTCGACAACTTTCTAACATATGGGCTGTACTTACTTTCTAACACATCGGTTCTACAACTTCCTAATACATCGGTTCTACAACTTCTTAATACATCAGTTCTACAACTTTCTTATACATCGGTTCTACAACTTCCTAACACATCGGTTCTACAACTTGCTAACAGATCGGTTCTACAACTTCCTAATACATCGGTTCTACAACTTCCTAATACATCGGTTCTACAACTTCCTAAAAGATCGGTTCTACAACTTCCTAATACATCGGTTCTACAACTTCCTAACAGATTGGTTCTACAACTTCCTAACAGATCTGTTCTACAACTTCCTAACAGATCGGTTCTACAACTTCCTAACATATCGGTTCTACAACTTCCTAACAGATCGGTTCTACAACTTCCTAAAATATCGGTTCTACAACTTTCTAATATATTGATAGGAGTTGTTCCAGGAATACGTAACAGAAACAGTTGTGCCTGATGACTGCGATTCTTCAGCATCGTCCCAATACAGCAGATGTCAAAAGATCATAAGCACTATTTCTTATGTTCCTTGGCTTCTAATAGAAGTTCTATTTACTTTGAGTTCTTAACATAATTGTATCCAGTGTTTGCACTAAACTCTGATCAACGCAATCCACCAATCCCCAGTAAAGCACACAGCAACAAAAAAAAAACACAACACAGGTTATCATTTTTTAAATTAATACCCAACACATTACATGCACACAAAACCAGTCAAAAACAGCATAAGAAAGCACAACACAGCACAAGACACGTAAATGTGCAGTCGTTGCCGTAATTTTTCTCAGTAGACGAGTTCTAAACTTGAAACAATAACCGTGCCAGTGGCATAGCGAGGGTTGGTGTCTCCTGGTGCGGTCCGCAAACCCCCCCCCCCCCCCCAGCTACGCCACTGAACCAAGCCAAGATCCATAAACTATAGTTTTACAAACCAAGATCCATAAACTATAGTTTTACAAAGTCAACAAAACAGCTCACGGTGATGGCAATAAATTGGGAGCAACTAGGAGGAAGTCTGCTCCCGTGCTAAAAGTTCAACAAAGAATACACAAGGCCCGCAGCGACTGCAGCACATCAAGGCGTGCGATGAATTGTGGGAACGTGGCGTTTCTAAAACAATAAAATAAGGTATTTTGAGTCGTGGGATTTATTAGTCTAAACAACTGTAAACAGTTATCGAAGTGGCTATTTGTACCCGGGTACCAGAAGTGAGAGGTTGGGATTAAAAAAACTATTAAAAATATTATTGTTGTGTATGTAAGACAAAATGAGGTATCAAATGAAAGATAATTGAATGGACTATACGTTTGTAAACTTAATTCTTCAGTTTAACTAAAATAAACTACCACAAATGACATCCGAATGGCATTAGTCAAAATGGAACCGGACACGCAGCGCCGCCATTCGCATCCGGGTCCCATTAGACTCAATGGTATCGTAACAGACGGAGTAGGTTTAAATAAAAGCTTATTGATCGGGATGAAATGGTATAAGGTTTGAGCCAAGCGGCTCTTCGGTTTTATTTTTATCTGTTGCTTTGAGTTTTCAACCAACTCTGAAATTAGCGCTTGGATTTCAAGAGAAACATGAGGCTGGCAATCTAATGATTAAATAAGGTCGGCAATCTAATGATTAAAAAAGGGCCGGCAATCTAGTGATTAAAAAGGGCCGGAAATTTAGTCATTTTAAAAAGGCTCAAAATAGAATCAACAACTTGACCAGAAAAAAAAAATATATATATTAAGAGAAGTAACATTACTCTTCCGTTCCCATTTAACCTAGTTTTCGAACGAGGCTGCCAACTGTACTCACACAGAGCTGTACCAGGGTCCTACATTGTCACCCGCAGACTACACTGACCTTGTCGATTTGACGTCATCTGTGCCCGTGGATTGGGCTTTCAAAAAATAAAGTGATGCACGATGACGTCATGTGTTCGGGTGCGGCCCTTTGGAGCAATTCTTCACTCCATATTCTAGTAATTACCGCCCCTTACTCCAATGTGTGTGTGCAATGACCAGACGTTCGTCTTGGACCTATCCGTGTGATGGATATGTAATGGTTAGGCTAAAGGGGCGGGAAGGGGGGTATGATGGCCAACCAAGTCCAGGGCAACGTGCCAAAGGGGAGGGGGGGGTTGTTGTAAAAGAGGTGACCAAGCAAAATGTACAGTACTTTTTTTCTGTCCACGATTGTTGTGTGTCTTGTACAACATTAGATACACTGATGGGGCAGTGGGGATACGGACTGATGGGGGAAGTGGGTATACAGACTGATGGGGCAGTGGGGATACGGACTGATGGGGAAGTGGGGGATACGGACTGATGGGCGCAGTTAGATCGGGGTTTGGGATGGGGGAAAAAATGCATTTCATATTTTAAAATTACATATCAACATACAATAAATATTCAACATGTAAATGCATCATAATGTTTTTGACAAATGATTTGTGAAATAGATTCTCGAAAAAATGCTGCTGCTAAATAAGAATGTTTAAAAACAAATTTTGTGCGTTATTTTCAATCATTAAATGATGTATGATTTCCTTGTGTGCTTTATTATAAATCAAAATTAACAATCAGATTGTCATAGACCAGTGGTTCTCAACCTTCCTAATGCTGCGACCCTTTAGTACAGTTCCTCATGTCGTGGTGACCCCCAATCATTAAATTTTTTCGCGGCTACTTTATAACTGTCCGATGGTCGAAGGCGACATGAGAGTGTCGTTCGAAACCCAAAGGAGACGCGACCCACAGGTTGAGAACCGCTGTCATAGACTATGAATCAAAATAAACAATCAGATTCAGATTCTCATAGACTATGAGACGGAGCGTTGAAACTTTGTTCAATTCAGCATTTCTGATTCCACATAGAGGGATTCTCTCACTGGTATACCTGGGCTTAGGGACACACGTAGTGACAAGGATAAACCCGACCGTTAACATGCGTTTGAGAAGCTCTGTGTTCCCATGAGTTTCAACACTGTCGAACTAGGACCCTGTTGTTATCGTAGTTTGACGTCATTGCTACTCAGGCATGCTGTAATAAATGGCGTCCTCTGGCGCCGTCAGCCGTGACCTCCATGCTATCGGTGGAAATGAGGCCAGAGTTGAACCATCACAAGACACGTTAGCGGGCACTTAGGCTTGAACAAAACCCAACTCTGCCGCATTCCAGAACTTGGACAGATCTTACGAGACAGAAATTTGTGATTTGGACCAGTTAAGTTATCTGGGTCACGGGGTTGGGGAGATGGCGGAGAGATTTTTAAAGATCGGCAGATAGGGTAATGCAGTGTCTCCCATAGGGGGGTGCGCACGTTACAGGGGGAGTGGGGTAATTTGAATATTACGGAGAGGGCGGGGGCAATGTTAAACAGGACAGGGGGCGCGAAAAGTTTTTTAAGTGCTCATGTGGGGTGTGATGCAAAAAAAAAAAAAAAAAGATTAGGAAACACTCGGATAGTGGAACATAGGGGTAGTGGAACACTGGGGTAGTGTAACACCGGGTTAGTGGAACATTGGGGTAGTGGAAAACCAGGGTAGTGGAACATAGGGGTAGTGGAACACTGGGGTAGTGGAACACTGGAGTAGTGTAACACCGGGTTAGTGGAACATTGGGGTAGTGGAAAACCAGGGTAGTGGAATATAAGGGTAATGGAATACTGGGGTAGTTGAACATTGGGGTAGTGGGACACTGGGGTAGATGAACACTGGGTTAGTGGAATCAGGAATAAATCTGACAACTCTGAAGTTCTGCATGCTACCTATGACGTCATGGCTATCCAAGAAGTGGAGCGTGGGGTGGGGGAGATACATGGCATGTCAGTATCTGAAAGTTAAAAATATGAATTTGTGGCATACTTTGTTCATGCAGGAGCGTCTACTTTAAATGCATTGTGTTTAACCAATAAACCAATAAACCATACATGCTATGGATCAGGGAAATCGGCAATACTATTTAAAATGATGATTGATCAACGGGACCTGACAATTATTGAATCGTGACTTCTTCATACAGAGCTTTACCTTAACCCTTACCTTAACCTAAAACGGTACATATGCGCTCTCTCGATATCGAGGGTCTACTGCATCGTATAACAACTATTATTTTGAGAACCCCTGTCCACAGCCAGATATTTCCCTCCTTGCTGATTAATGACACGATTTTACCGGATAATAAAAAATCCATCAACTAAGCCAATCTATCAACCAAACCAATCTATCAACTAAAGCAATAATCAATTAAGCAAAGATTGATTTTGGGGGAAAGGGGGGGGGGTGTGAAAAACTTGGGATATTTTAGGGGGGGGGGGCTGAGACTTCCAAAGTGGCGCTGGTACATTGCTATAACCAGTAAACAAAATACTTGAAGGTGCGTCTTGCGATGCTTCTCACCAAAACATCAATGGCTAGCTTACACCAGATGCTATCACAAGAAATCGTAATAATTGTTCATATGTCAGAAATATTGGCCAATTTCAATAAAAATGAATGCTTACTTAGAGGGGAATGAGATCACACGGTTACCGGAAATTTGATCGAAAGAAATTTCGTCGACAGAAAATTGATCGACGGAAATTTGATCGAACGGAAATTCGGTCGAATCTTTTTTTCAGTTCTCGTTAAAATTTTCGTCAAATTTCTTTTTGAACGCACCATACTATACTGTAAAACAAAATAAGGCGTTCAAAAAGAAATTTGACGCACAATTTTAACGTGTAAACTAAATTTCCGGGTGAGGAGTTGGGGAGTGGGTTCTTAATCAGCTAAAGGTGATATTGAGCAGAAAAAGCATTGTATTCGGTGGAAGGTGGTTTTAGTGCGGTGGCCCACTTGATCTAATAGAAAGTCGCATAGAAATAATGAACATAGTCAATGAAGTCTCTGCAGAGAGTCTTTAAACCAGGCATTGAACAACCGCTAACACTTGACCAGGCCCATGCACAGACTTAAGAATTGTTGAAGGCGTTAGATATCTAAAGATCTTGTTCAATTATTGCCCTTCTTTAAAGACGCTGGTGCGTGTCTTGATCGATCTGATGAGCTGTTTATTGAATGTATATAAAGCTAGATACGTTCATTTATATCTAGATTAAATGTTCAAATTTATGACAGGCATGTAATATTAATTGTGTCATTGCTTACTTGTAATAAGTATTAAAAGAAGGCTTGCATTGGGGTAAGCCAAAAAACAAGTAGGGGGGGGGCGGGGGGAGAGGCGGAACTCAGGTTGAATTTTGACAACAAGTTTTGAGAATCCCTGATATCTATTTTACCCTAAGCCTTCCCAATTTTCAAAGGCATTTGATTGAACTGTTTAGCGAAGCACTGACACGGAGTGTAAGACAGTAGTTCGTTTGCGCATGAGCAAACACGGCGGACCAAAGGAACGCGAATGAAGTCGATGGTTGTCTTTCTTTGTTCACCGTTTCTATTGCCTTAGTGGTACGGCCGACTGATCAATTATTCACTAATTTCACTTCATCAAGGTCAGATATATGAACGGACTGACATATTTCTTGATCAAATATGTGAACATAGAAGTATAGAAGGCTTGGATTAGCTTGCAAATAGTAATATTCATACATATATACGTCATAAAAACCATTACCCCTCCCCCCCCCCCACTAAGAAAATAAAAATAAATAAATAAATATTTACAACCCACACATACATGTTAACCAACAAAAATTGTTCAGTCCATAAACTATATATCATTTTGTTTTTAATCCAAAGAAAGATTTGTTCATGGGTAAGATTAATATAATTCTGCTCAAAAGATTTAAAATTCAGCTTAAAAGGAATTGTTTGTCAAACTACGTGACAAGAGATTAGATCAAACAGCGCGGCTTTCAAATATTTTTACACACTCATTTTGCTCACTCCCATTCTCAGACACACTAAAATAACTGGCATCACTCTCAGAAACACTACAATAGCTGGCATCACTCGCAGAAACACTGCAATAGCTGACATCACTTTCAGAAACACTACAATAACTGACATCACACCTAGAAACACTACAATAACAAAGATCCCTCTCCGACACACTAAAAGAGCTGACATCACTCTCAGAAACACTACAATAACTGACATCCCTCTCAGACACACTAAAAGAGCTGACATCACTCTCAGAAACACTACAATAACTGACATCCCTCTCAGACACACTAAAAGAGCTGACATCACTCTCAGAAACACTACAATAACTGACATCCCTCTCAGACACACTAAAATAGCTGACATCACTCTCAGAAACACTACAATAACTGACATCCCTCTCCGACACACTAAAAGAGCTGACATCACTCTCAGAAACACTACAATAACTGACATCCCTCTCAGACACACTAAAATAGCTGACATCACTCTCAGAAACACTACAATAACTGACATCCCTCTCCGACACACTAAAAGAGCTGACATCACTCTCAGAAACACTACAATAACTGACATCACACCTAGAAACACTACAATAACAAAGATCCCTCTCCGACACACTAAAAGAGCTGACATCACTCTCAGAAACACTACAATAACTGACATCCCTCTCAGACACACTAAAAGAGCTGACATCACTCTCAGAAACACTACAATAACTGACATCCCTCTCAGACACACTAAAAGAGCTGACATCACTCTCAGAAACACTACAATAACTGACATCCCTCTCCGACACACTAAAAGAGCTGACATCACTCTCAGAAACACTACAATAACTGACATCCCTCTCAGACACACTAAAATAGCTGACATCACTCTCAGAAACACTGCAATAGCTGACATCACTTTCAGAAACACTACAATAACTGACATCACACCTAGAAACACTACAATAACAAAGATCCCTCTCCGACACACTAAAAGAGCTGACATCACTCTCAGAAACACTACAATAACTGACATCCCTCTCAGACACACTAAAATAGCTGACATCACTCTCAGAAACACTACAATAACTGACATCCCTCTCCGACACACTAAAATAGCTGACATCACTCTCAGATACACTGAAATAGCTGACATCACTCTCAGACACACTACAATAGCTGACATCACTCTCAGATACACTACAATAGCTGACATCACTCTCAGACACACTAAAATAGCTGACATCCTCTCCGACACACTAAAATAGCTGACATCACTCTCAGACACACTGCAATTGCTGACATCACTCTCAGATACACTACAATAGCTGACATCACTCTCAGACACACTACAATAGCTGACATCACTCTCAGACATACTACAATAGCTGACATCACTCTCAGACACACTACAATAGCTGACATCACTCTCAGAAACATTAAAATAGCTGACATCACTCTCAGGCACACTAAAATAGCTGACATCACTCTCAGATACACTACAATAGCTGACATCTCTCTCAGATACACTACAATAGCTGACATCACTCTCAGACACACTAAAATAGCTGACATCACTCTCAGAAACACTACAATAACTGACATCCCTCTCCGACACACTAAAATAGCTGACATCACTCTCAGATACACTGAAATAGCTGACATCACTCTCAGACACACAACAATTTCAAATAAAAAAGAAATATAAATAGGAATTAAACATTACAACTTTAATGGTCATTTGAGGAAGAAAGAAACACTCACTACTCCACACATTTCAGTTCTTTTTTAAAACAACAACCGGATGTGACTTTTCTTTCTCAACTTAATTGACGAGATTAATGAAAGCCGTTCTTGGTAATTGAATGACTTAAACACAGAATGACATGAAGTACTAGAGCCCCATTTTGCTCTCTAACCCATATTGTTACAAAACGAAGTGTTTGTGTTTGAGATTTTGTCTTTAAAAACTGTCTTACCCTGAAATTGCAGGATGATTCCGTTGTAAACTGATACTAAATGGAAATCCAACAGCTGCTACTGACAGTGTTAGGGTTAGGGCAGGGCCGAATTTAGACTTTGCTGATGCCCTAAGCTATACAAAGTCCTCAGGCCCGCTACCGTTTGAAATGACATGAGGTGGTCAAAGAAATATTAAAAATATACAGCTGGCAGATTGTGAGGCCCCAAGTGTAGCTTATTTAGCGTATACGTAAACCCCGGTAATGGGTCAGGGCTAGTTTCAAACGTTTAACAACAAGAATATCAAGTTTCGACTCTGATCAAATACGTCGACTCCGGACAGCGGTTGATGAGGTCTGGTTGGCTGGTCACATAACTACATGCTATCCCACAAACTCCAACCCCATTGCCATGAACCAGATATTTGAAAATATCGATGTCACATGAACATTATGGGGCTGTCCATTAATTATGTCAACAAATTTTTGGCGATTTTTACCTCCCCCCCTCCCCCTTGTCAACAACTTGTCAAACTTTCAGAGACCCCCCCCCCCCTATAAAATTACGTCAACATTTGATTACCCCCCCCCCCCCCAAAATAAAAATAAAATGGAAAAAAAAAACGACAATATTTTAAATAGACTAGTTTACAACTACAACAAAAAAGTGAATAAAAGTAAAATGTTTAGAAAAAAAGTTTAATAAATTTTAACTTATGAAATTAAATTTATTAAAAAAAAGTAACATTGTTGACGTCAACTTTTCTTGACCTTCCCCCCCCCTCCCCCTTGTCAACAATGGACTACGATTAGTCACTTCCTTGTTTTGTCACGTGATACGTACCAGCCATTAGTAGGCTTTCTGCTACACATAACAACACATAACAACAGATAAACAGCTGATCAGCCATTGCCATTATCATTAATTCTAAAGCAAAATGTTTGTCTCCATCAGCGCTTCCCCAGTGTTTATTAAAATTTTACTTTTCAAAATATTCTTGAATACACGCGTTTCTTTAAATGACATTCATTAAATGTGACAATAATTATAATTCAGTCATGATTAAAGGAAGAAAGTTGTTTGAAGAAAAATTTGTGAGCTACTAGTGTGTTGCAGACAGCCTACCGGAAGTATTACTTGTTTTTACACGTATCACGTGACAAAACAATCGACTAATCGTAGTCCATTGTCAAAAATTTTCAGACCCCCCTCCCCCCTATTTTGTTTACATAATTAATGGACAGCCCCTATTCTAAATATTACATGTCACATGAACATTATTACAAATATTTATGCTTCTTACACATTTTGCTGGTTCCACTCCAGGAGATATTTCTCAAATGTCATTATCCATAGATACACATAACGTCAAGAGGATGGCCACATTCGGAGTGCATTTCTCCCTTCTCTACTAATTGTTGGACATTTCCCACATCCGATGACGTAAGAACCTTAAAACTTTTTTGGGGAAAATGGTCATTTGTTATTTTCAGACTTCAATTAGGAAGAGTTCTAAATTTAAAATCGTAAACAAATTTATCTAAATTATTCTAAATGCCTTGTTGTCAGCTTCCGTAACACTCCCACCCAATCCATCCATTATTATACCCTGCACCCCTTTCCCAATAGTGCGCTTTCCCGCAGACGATTTTATGACGCCGTGACATCAAGATTCTCCGCTCTCACGGCCGTGACGTCAGACAGCCGCAGACAACAAACGTTTTGACGTCACATCTCTACGCACTCGTCTGCCTTAAAGGACCGCGCCATTTTTAGCTCCTCACTCGATTTGGCGCTGAAAATAACGTGCAGAGAATAAAGCGGCCTCGTCAATCCAGCTGACGTATGTTGTTGTTTCACTCATCGATCCTCACTATCGATTAGGGTCAGCAGTATTTTCAGCACTCGCGCTTTCCCCGGCCTCTCACCACAGCAGTGTAGCCCTGGGACGAGCTGTGTTAGAAGCGTTATGCATTCATTCATAACATCTTTCTTTTAAAATTATTTTTATTTGTAAACCAACCGTTTCTATGATTAGAATGAGCTTTTTATGAGTATTTCTGAATATCACTTGTCAACGTTTCGAATGTGAAGTTCGGAGACCGAGCATTTGCCAGAGTTGAGTCTATTTGCGTGTCAGTGACGTCACTCGGAAACGAGACGCATCGTGTTACTGGTCAACAAAACAAAGACGTGTATTTCAGATTTCACGTTGTTTCTTCTTCTGGGAGATGGATTGGATGACGTCAAACAAGTTAACTTCCAATTATTTATTAAACGAGGTTCTATCTAGGACAGTGGTTCTCAACCTTTCAAATGCCGCGACCCTTTAATACAGTTCCTTAAGTTGTGGCGACCCCCAAACACAAAATTATTTTAGTTGTCACTTCATAACTGTAGATTATATGTTTTTTATCGATGGTCTTATGCGACCCCTGGGGAAAGGTCGTTCGACCCCCAAACGGGTCGCGACCCACAGGTTGAGAACCGCTGATCTAGGAATAGAAAACATGTTCGAGGCTTCTTGGTTCAACGGGCTTTTCATGTCAAGTCATTGAAATACGAATCATGAAATGAGTTATGAGTTAGTACTGTTAAAGTAGGCAACTTGTAAAAGTGGGCCAGTGTGGATCAAAGACAATATGTGGGCCAGTGTGGTTCAAAGACAGTATGTAGGCCAGCGTGGATCAAAGACAGTACGTCGGCCAGTGTGGATCAAGACAGTAGGTTGGCCAGTTTGGATCAAAGACAGTATGTGGGCCAGTGTGGATCAAAGACTTTATGTGGACCAGTGTGGATCAAAGACATTATGTGGACCAGTGTGGATCAAAGACAGTATGTGGGCCAGTGTGGATCAAAGACAGTATATCGGCCAGTGTGGATCAAATACAGTATGTTGGTCAGTATGGATCAAAGACAGTATGTTGGTCAGTGTGGATGAAAGACATTATGTCGGCCAGTGTAGATCAAAGACAGTTTGTGCGCCAGTGTGGATCAAAGACGCTATGTGGGCAAGTGTGGATCAAAGACACTATGTTGGCCAGTGTGGATCAAAGTCACTAGTGATGCAGTAAATGTGTGCAGTAAATGGGTGCAGTAAATGTGTGTAGTAGATGGGTGCAGTAAATGACTGCAGTAAATGTGTGTAGTAGATGGGTGCAGTAAATGGCTGCAGTAAATGTGTGTAGTAGATGGGTGCAGTAAATGGCTGCAGTAAATGGGGTATAACATAACTAAAGAGACAATATAAGTAAATGCCTTAGACTTTGTTTCTTCAGGTCTAAGAAAGTTAAGTTAATGGTTAAGCATTCGAAGTTCAGATAAACGAATCCATTTATTTGCTATACATAAACTAAACTGAAATGTGCACGGGGTATACAGCACATGTGCACCTGGTATACATCACATGGCACTTAAATAATTTGGTGGACCTAATAAAACAGCTGGATGAAACACACATTCATTAATGGGGGAAATAGGGTCAATGGCTAAATTTAGCCTTTTAAAAATTCCTTTATATTAACTTAGGTTTTGTTCGTTTTTCTTTCTGGCTGGGTGTGTGGCAAAATCTTCGAAAGGCTAATTGATCCACTTGCCGTCAACCTATCAAGCTGAAACTTGGCATATAGTCTCGCTGCCGATGACAACACATTCTTTCAAATTTTCAGCCCCTCCTCCAAACCCAAATCCCCCAAATCTGTTCACGCTTTTTCAAGGAGAGGATTAAGGAAATATGACGTCACTGATTTCTTGAAATAAAATTCCCAATAACTGCGCTAAATGATAGTCATAGAAATATCGCATGTGAGTTTGGTGGGTAACATGTATCTGAAATATTTGATGCAATAAATCTGCGGTGTAAAAGCGGGCGGGACATTAGAATACACCTATACCTCGCTATACGGCCGCTCTTTATACGGCATTTCGCTATTACGGCCTTTTTAAATTATGGCTTTTTTTTCGGTTTACGCCCACGATGTTTCATTATACGGCCATCAGCTAACTGCAAAGAACCTATCAAATGCACTTTCATATTTTGAGCAGGGAATGAAATGCTTCTTCAAAATGATCCCGACGAAGAACGCAGAGCTAAAGTGTCTAGAGGAGTAAATTCAGCAATTGCGTGTTACAAAACTCTTTTAAAAGAAACAGAAAGCAAGGCGAAGCAGACAACTTTGCACCAATATTTTTAACTGGGTCAATCCACAACAGCGGAAAGTGAGGATGGCAGATGATTTTTAGTGTTAATGTTCATCAGATTATAAAGTTTCTAAACATTATTTTATGTATAAATATGTGCATATGATTTCTTTTGTTTTTTAATTTATATATTTATTTTTTAAATTTCTGTTTACTATTACAATGTTTGGTATTTTTATTTTTATAAGAAATGAAAAGAATAAAATGATTTATGAACTAACGACTATATTATTTTATATAAAAATTGGAACGGATCCAACTAAATTTGTATGGGTTTATATCAAAATTATTGATGCATTATACGGCTTTTCGCTTTACGGCTTTTCGCTTTACGGCCAACTTTTCCGGAACGTATCTAGGCCGTAAAGCGAGGTATGGGTGTATTAATATACAATTTTTTTAAAGATGCATGTAAAGGATTTATAGGAAAAAATGTGTTTTTAGATGTTGTAGTCCATACTCTAAATATTATATAAACATCGCTGACACATATATAAACCTCTTAACATATACAGCTTTTAACACTTATATGCTCAAGATATTACTAAAACTTCATCAACCTATACTGACCTATATTATGACCTTTTAAATGTTTACTCTGACACAGCACTGATGTAATATTACGTAACAGAACACACACCACTACCGTCATATGACATAACTAGCGACATCAATGCGTGAACGTCACATCTACTAAAGTTAGTTGAAAAAACATGAACTCAAGTAACGCAAATTTAGGAATCCCAACTTCTGCAGAAGATTGGCTGGGGTCAAATGTCCTGTTAAAAAAAATAACCATGATTAACTATCCGGCTAATAGATGTTCACTCTCTTGAAAAACTCAGACGTCACAGCTCCCTTGAACAACAACAGACGTCACAGCTCTCTAGAACAACGCCAGACGTCACAGCTCACTTGAACAACGCCAGACGTCACAGCTCCCTTGAACAACGCCAGACGTTACAGCTCCTTTGGAACAACGCCAGACGTCACAGCTCCCTTGAACAACGCCAGACGTCACAGTTCCCTTGAACAACTTCAGACGTCACAGCTCCCTTGGAACAACGCCAGACGTCACGGCTCTCTTGAACAATGCCAGACGTCACAGCTCCCTTGGAACAACGTCAGACGTCACAGCTCCCTTGAACAACGTCAGACGTCACAGCTCCCTTGAACAACGCTAGGCGTCACAGCTCCCTTGAACAACGCCAGACGTCACAGCTCCCTTGAACAACGCCACACGTCACAGACATATATAGCAGAACTGTGTTTAGTGAAATATGCGAATGGAAAATAAGTTGGAAACATCATGGCGTCTCATAAGTTCAGTTCAACTACATTGCATTTAAGACCAGTGCAGTCGTCTGCCGAGACGGATGAAGCCCTTGTGGAGCCCCTGGACAGACGACATTTCGGGGCACCTAGACAGACGACATTTCGGGGCACCTTAACAGACGACATTTCGGGGCCCCTAGACAGACGACATTTCGGGGCCCCTAGACAGACGACATTTCGGGGCCCCTAGACAGACGACATTTCGGGGCACCTAGACAGACAGAATTTCGGGGACCCTCTCGCAAATATCTTTAAATATCACTACCGTCACTTAGAGCAGGAGTCTCTTTCCTTACATTGGACTACATTTGCTATTATCAATTTGTCCCCATCACTTCGCCCTCCTCAGGGGCGTCTATCTCCCCCCCCCCCTCTGATCTTTGGAAGCCACCCCTTCCTAGACCTTAGAGTTGGTAAGTTATGTGTGCAAGTCATGTCAGTCAAGACTCTAGGTATTGGTGTTTTATTTGTGAGCTCAACACATAAAAATGGTTACTAAATTGTTGACTATTCAATTCTAAAGTTGATTTAAAAGGATTACAACTTCACTAATAGCTCAAATAATTCTTCATATTATCAAGCAATTCAAAGCATCAAATCCTCTGATTATTCGAAATATAAAAAAAATATGAAAAAAATAGTGTTTTTTTTTTAATTTAAAAAAACCTGATTTTCCCAAAATATTTACTAAGACGTTTACAAAATTAAAGTCCCCCAAAACTTCACAATTGTGACAGTCATATAACGAAACATATTCCAACAGTCATATAACGAAACATATTCCAATCGATTGTTCCTATCAGTCCCCCCCCCCCCCCCATCCAATGTCCCCATCACTTTGTCATTATTTATCCATCACTCTGTTGCCATCACTTTATTTATCTCCATCACTTCGCCCCATTCAATTCGCCTCAATCACTTTGCCTCAATCACTTTGCCCCAATCACTTCGCCCAAATCATTTCGCCCCAATCACTTCGCTCCAATCACTTCGCCCCAATCACTTCGCCCCCAATCACTTCGCCCCAATCACTTCGCCCCAATCACTTCACCACAACCACTTCGCCTCAATCCCTTCACCCCAATCACTTCGCCCCAATCACTTCGCCCCAATCACTTCACCACAACCACTTCGCCTCAATCCCTTCGCCCCAATCACTTCGCCACAATCACTTCGCCTCAATCACTTCGCCCCAATCACTTAGCCCCAATCACTTTGCCACAATCACTTCGCCACAATCACTTCGCCTCAATCACTTTGCCTCAATCACTTAGCCCCAATCACTTAGCCCCAATCACTTCACCCCAATCACTTCGCCACAATCACTTCGTCCCAATCACTTCGCCTCAATCACTTTGCCTCAATCACTTCGCCCCAATCACTTAGCCCCAATCACTTCGCCACAATCACTTCGCCTCAATCACTTCGCCCAAATCACTTTGCCCCAATCACTTCGCCCCAATCACTTCACCCAATCACTTCGCCACAATCACTTCGCCCCAATCACTTCGCCACAATCACTTCGCCTCAATCACTTTGCCACAATCACTTCGCCACAATCACTTCACCCCAATCACTTCGCCACAATCCCTTCGCCCAATCACTTTGCCACAATCACTTTGCCCCAATCACTTCGCCACAATCACTTCGCCACAATCACTTTGCCTCAATCACTTCGCCTCAATCACTTCGCCCCAATCACTTAGCCCCAATCACTTCGCCTCAATCACTTCGCCCCAATCACTTCGCCCCAATCACTTCGTCCCATCACTTCGTCATAAAAATTCTTGAGGTCCAATATCTTACCCCCCCCCCCCCTCCAAACCGCTCACAAACTGTCACACTTTCTGAGACCCCCCCCCCCCACTCAAGAGCGTGACGTACTTTATGGACGGCCCCTAAAGAGTTATTACAATAGTGTTCTGACAGGCATGTAATAACAGACTGAAAGGTCACGTGCTCTTTGCAAACGACATACCGTCAACAAGGAAGTACTACACTAAGTGATCAATATCGATACATTATTTAAATTAGTGGAATCGGATACCACAAAAAAAAACGACACTCCAACTCTGTTTTAAAGACTGTCGTTATCGTATAACTTGAACTCAACCTTTGTGCTCAACAAAAAAAACACAAGAATGCCTTTAAAATGGTGTTGCTATTATATACAATTGTGGAAATGACAAAAAACTAAGAATACCACTTAGTGAAGGTCGACTCCAACACAATGGCGCCGTAGATACATCGATCGTCACTCGCCGCGAGATGTTTACATTCCGAAATTGAAGAGTTGCTTGAAACAATTGAAGTTCACTAAACATCAACACAGGAGAGGGTGTCAATGACATCATGATGTCGCTGTCGAGATGATTGCGTTTGAGTGCAGCTTGAACCAGGATATTTATATTAGACCATAGCTTGATCTCTTTCAGCCATAGTTCATCTAGCCATGGTGATGGAAAGGACGTAAATAAACGAGGATATAGAGGGAATACGCACCCTTTTATAAACTTCGAGAAAGTTAGACTTGTAATATGAAACAAAATCTCTTTCTAAGACCACCTTTTGTTGGCATGTGTTGAGGAAGACGTCTGGACCATCTTTTGTTGGCATGTGTTGAGGAAGACGTCTAGACCATCTTTTGTTGGCATGTGTTGAGGAAGACGTCTAGACCATCTTTTGTTGGCATGTGTTGAGGAAGACGTCTAGACCATCTTTTGTTGGCATGTGTTGAGGAAGACGTCTAGACCATCTTTTGTTGGCATGTGGTGAGGAAGACGTCTAGACCATCTTTTGTTGGCATGTGTTGAGGAAGACGTCTACGAATCAAGGGAGGTCATTTGGTCTAGAGTTATAACGCAACGAAACTCTAAGGTCTTGGAAATAGCGTGTGCCGTTTATTCAAGCACCGTTTATTCAAGCACCGTTTATTCAAGCACCGTTTATTCTAGCACCATTTATTCTAGCACCGTTTATTCAAGCACCGTTTATTCTAGCGACATTTGAAGAAACGTTTTGTTTCGGTCTCGCTTTAAGTTTCGATTGAACATCTTGTGCTCTGATTGAATCAGATGTATAGACATATAGTAAAGCCAAGGTACACATCTTGTGCTCAGCTTTGAACCAGATGTATATACGTATAGTAAAGCCAAGATAAAAACGGTTCATTTTAGTTTCCAATTTGTTTGGCTTTCTGGCTTGACCACAAGCAGCTTAGAGCCAGTGGCCAAAGGCGTCATTAGAAGTGGGTTCAACCGGTGTGGTCCGTAACCCTGCACCCGACCCTAGTGCCGCCGCCGCCATAACAACTTGATTGGTTGGTTTAAATATTTTTATTTTATTTTGAGGGTTTTGGAGGGGAGGGCTGCTTCCTGATAAATTGATTGTGATTGCTATTGTAAAATATCCTTTAGTTTCATTTAGCGTGATACAATTAGAACTATTTATAAAAGCTAAATGTCGCAGACTGTAAAACTTCACACTTCACACTTCACACTACTTGCTTACACTACTTGCTCGAGCTACTTGCTTCCAGTATTTGCTTCTTCTACTTGCTTCCACAACTTGCTTCCAATAATTTCACAACTTGCTTCCAGTATTTGCTTCCATTACTTGCTTACAGTACTTACACAACGTGCTCACACTACTTGTGTCCACTCTTCCACTACTTGCTTCCACTACTCATTACATTATACATCATTTGTTGTCGTTTTTATTCCAGTCATTCCAGTCTAGTGTTTTGACATGTAAGTCACGTGTTAATCTCATTTTGATTGGCTGTTCAATCTCTCGCCACTCCCCTCACCGCCCCTTTCAACATCTGGCACATCTCCCATTGAAGGCGTCAAGTCATCTGACTTCAAATGGAAACCAACAAAAATAAATAAAATGTATGTTTTAAAATTTAGACCATAACTTCAAAATGCCAAGGCGTAACTAGCGCATGGGAAGGGGTGGTGATGAAAGAGTAATACACATAATGTGGCATCCATTTACTCAATATTCACTGACAGAATCTTTAGAAAACTCCCCACACAGCATTCTTATAAAACTCTAAACTCTAAAAACTACATTCTTAAACTCTATTCTCTACAAACTACATTCTTATAAAACTCTATGCTCGACAAACTTCATTCTTATAAAACTCTATGTTCGACAAACTTCATTCTTATAAAACTCTATTCTCTACAAACTACATTCTTATAAAACTCTACGTTCTACAAGGTGCTTTCTTATAAAACTATGCAAGCTACCTGTTACATACTATTATCCCTATGGAGAAATTAAAGTATATGGCTCGTTCTAAAACATAAGACAACAAAAGACGATACCATATGTTAAATACGATAACAAAGAAAAAGTTAACCAAACTAGGGCAAATTACAATTAATACATTTTATTAAGTTAATAATGAATTAAAAAATCAAAAAGAAACTTCAATTAAAGCTATCGACTTACAGTTTAATGATTGGCTTGTACCGGTACAATGTTGAAGAAGATACAATGTTGTAAAAAGGTACAACATGAAAAGGAATTCTACACACACACACAGCAAATGTTAGTAAAGAATCTGTCTCGTATAGCTCTATCGTAATAGCAACAGCCCAAACATATCTCCCTCTTCCTTCCTGTCGCTCAATGTTTATAGCCTGTTTCAAAGACATTTCTCGAACGGGCTTACACATTGTTTTCCTTACCTGACTGGTCTAGATTTTTCTGCAGGATTCTAATGATACAGACTACAGATTTTATTTAGTTGTAAACAAGGTCAAGAGAGACTATATTTGGTCAGCCACACCCTAATGCGGTACCGAAGTTGGGGTCATCTCTAGTTCATTCACGGGGAAAGATGACGTAAGCACGTCGTCTCCATAACACTACCATTCTTGTAAAACTCTACTCTCTACATCAGTAGGCACAATTGGTGGTCAGGGACAGGCAGTGGTCCCATGAGGTGGTCAGGGACAGACAGTGGTCCCATGAGGTGGTCAGGGACAGACAGTGGTTGCATAACATTTCAGGATGTATTGGCTAAATTGCCGCATATCCACAGAAGAGATAGATCACAAGCGCTAACTCCGATTACGAGAATACGACTCTGACATAGATTATTGAACGCTGACATAATATATTATTGAACTCTGAAAAAGATTATTAAAATCTGACGTATATTACTGAACTTGATCGAAAAGACTGAGGACTTACTTTGATATCTTCGTATTAGGGTACCTTATCTAGACATTGACATTGTCAGTTTTACATCTTGTCTAGACATGACACGCACATTGACACGCCCATTGACACGCACACTGACACGCACACTGACACGCCCATTGACAGCTCAAGGTTAAAATCCCAAGACATGAAGGGAAATATAAAAACAAACAAACCAGGTCACGTGTCTATATCTAGGTCAGAGTTTAGCTGAATGACGCTTCTAATCACTGACATTTATCATGTTTGTATTTTAGAGTTTTAAAAATAAACTTTTATACTTTGGAAATTAACATGATGAAGACTGCAGCTTCTTGCACTGCCATATTCTGGGCATACTATAATGGACGGTACTATCATGGAGAGTAATATCATGGACTGCAATATCATGAAATGTCATATCTTGGACAATAATATCACGAAGATATTAAATATTTACACATTTGTACTACCACCCCATTTTTTAAAACTGACCAATACACGCTGTTTTTGATACAGGTTTTAAGCTTGGTGGAATTGAGTCGTATGTTTCATATATATATATATATATATTAAACCTTGTTAAACATGCATGCATACGACAATGTCCAGAGAGAAATCTTATTGTATTTTTAAAAAATATATATATTGGCAGACAGGGCCGGCCTTAGGCCATTGCAACCAATACGGCCGCAATGGGCCCCGCACTTTCATAGGCCCCGCGCTAATTTATTTTCTAATACAAAATCTTAATTTTCACTTATTATCCTTATCCCTACCCAGACTGGGCCCCGCGCAAACCGTTTCACATAGGGCCCCGCAATTGTTAGGCAGAGATTGATTAAACAACAAGAGTTGTCTTTGGTTACCAGCAAACACACAGGATTGCTATTTTAAATAAAATTTCTGAAGATTTACTAGAAGAACTCACGTAATAACAGCCTCCCCACCCCCACACACAAAAAAAAAATTGGTTGGCGTTGCACCCCTGACAATTATAACGCAACATCTATTTGCCTATCAAAAGTTAAATATGAATTTCTTTTAAAAACCAACAGATAAGACATTTAAGTTTTGTTTTCATCCGTCGCGTGACATCACAATCTAAGTGGGTCATAAATCTAAGATATCAAGGGCAATGTCTGTAGATTTCCAAAGACTAAAATAAAATAAATAAATAGATAGCATAAAGGAACATGTTTTTGGGGGTGCTTATATTTTAATTTTTTTTAAAGCTAAACATTATTTTATTTAACCCCATTTCCGGTGCAAAGTTTTTGCTTTGGTTACATTTATTTTTCATGGAAATTTCCTGGAGTTTTTAATCTACATTTCGACTGCAGTGTAATATTGTAAGTCAAGTAGAGACAAGCGGTGTAACATTGTAAATAAAGGAGACAAGAGCAGTGTAATATTGTAAGTCAAGTTGCGACAAGTATATTTCTATTTCATTTTAAGATCGTTTGAAGCTCGACATCGTTATTACGGAGTTATAGACTTGTTGGTGAGTTTGCAGTGGTTGAAGCCACATGTGGTTCTGGGAATGTCTCATGGTGTAATTTGCGTTTATGGGTTAAAATATGTGTGTTTTGGGTGGGGGGTAGAATCAATGCAACACCGGGACGATCACAAAAGCAAGGCTTGGCCAAAACAGGTACTCTGCGGTTCAATATGTTTTTCTCCAAACTAGGCACGCTTCTAAGAATAACTATTGTTTTGTACAGTTTTAAAATACGCCCAGACCATGTGGATACAAATAACTAAATAGTTCAATAGTGTTAAGATGCTTAACACGTTACATTTAAACAGAAAAAGAATCACTTTGAAATCGTTCGGTTTAAGGCAGGCCTGCACAACTCAGAATGTAAGGCAGGCCTACACAACTCAGAATGTAAGGCGGCCCGCAATACTTTATGAAAAACTTGTGTGGGCCGAAAGTAAATAAGACCAGTTGGGGAGGGGGGGGTATTAAGAAAATAATAATAGTAAAGAATATTTCGATTCTTCGCGGGCCGTTAAGTAGGTGTTGGCGGGTCGTATGTTGTGCAGGCCTGGTTAATAATAAAATTGGGTGAAAATAAAACAGCTAGACCGCCTGTTGACGTCTCACGGTCAACGGACTCTTTCATTACATAAACTACCTCCAATCCATGCACCAAACTGCGCCCTTATCACTGAACCACTTCCCACTCCCACACAACAACATTGCCATTGTATACAGCCAACATTTGCTGAGATGGCAACAGTTGTTTTAGTGAAGTAAGTCATGGTTCAGGGGCGTTGACAAAAAGTTCAGTTCAATGAAGTGGCGTAGCGAGGGGGGGGCAAGGGGGGGCATCATGCCCTGGGCGCTACTCACAAAGGGGCGCCAAATGGTATATTTTACATATAATATTGTATGGTTTTCGAATAGGGGGGGGGGGCGCTAAAAAGGTATTGTGCCCCGGTCGCGAGTTAAGCTCGCTACGCCACTGGGTCAATGCAAACGTCTTTAGCTGTGTACACTAAGCCAATGAGATTTTTGCTCTTTCGTGGTCAGTTGCGGTTGCAAGTGGCATTTAACTTCTTTGAATGATTACAGGAAATAACCTGTCACTTCTCTGTAGAAGAAATTGAGTTTCTTTTTTTTTTCTTTCTATATTTGAGTTTTAGGAATCAGCTGTTCTCAACCTGTGGGTCGCGACCCCTTTGGGGGTCGAATGACCCTTTCCCAGGGGTCGCTTAAGACCATCGGAAAACAAATATACGCTAAAAGTTATGAAATAGCAGCGGAAAAAAAATGTGTTTGGGGGGTCGCCACAACATGAGGGACTGTATTAAAGGGTCGCGGCATTAGAAAGGTTGAGAACCGCTGAATTCAATGATCATTCTGGCTCCTGGTTTGAATTCAAGAGTTTGGCTTCTCTTAGATGAGTTGCCGTCCAAAGCTAGCGAGTCCCATCCACCCGGGGTGCTTGGGTTGTTTTTTTGCTTGTCTTGTCCTTTGGTAGGGATTGAACCACCGGCTAATTGGTTTGAGTCAGTTTAGATCGCTCGGCCACCCAGCATGGTTTAACGGTTTCACGAAACTCACGTGCAAAAGGTGAACTGTTTTTGGAGTTTCTCTGTCTGGTCTTTAAGCAGGGATTATTTTAAAGGTTTTTAAATATTAAATTTTATTTATCCTCACTAGAAGTTAAGTGTTATTTTAAAGTTTCATTTATTATTTCACCAGTGACTTGAATTACTTATTTTAAAACTTACATTAAAATAAAATCACCAAGTCTCACCTATTAAAAACGTTATAAATAAATTTTAATCTATTTTAAGAAAAATAAAAATATGATCAAATAGAATACAAGATTCACTCAGCGCGTACCGACTTACATCTGGGCAAGAAAACACATTAAAATGATCGTTAAATTACTGCAGCTTACCCGTGGCATACAATTAACACCATCAATACTCCCTTATCTACAGTCCTAATCTCCCTGTGTACATTTTTAGTGTCATTGACCTATTAGTGACAACTGACCAAGAAGATTCCAAGTCCCCCACTCCTAGACATGACCATGGCCTCTGCCAGTGCCACATGAATAATTGACATATTATTTTGTAGTGTTGGAAAAAGAAAAAGATAAGCAGCATAAGGAATCTGTCGTCACATACACCATACTTATTAGGATCGTGTCACATCCATTTATTGCACTGTACAACGTGAAAGAACTGGCATTGTGTCATATCCATTTATTGCACTGTACAACGTTACAGAACTGGGATCGTGTCACATCCATTTATTGCACTGTACAACGTGACAGAACTGGCATCGTGTCACATCCATTTTTTGCACTGTACAACGTGAAAGAACTGGGATCGTGTCACATCCATTTATTGCACTGTACAACGTGAAAGAACTGGGATCGTGTCACATCCATTTATTGCACTGTACAACGTGACAGAACTGGGAACAGTTTTTGTGAAGATTAATTAACCCCACATCCAAGCTTAAAACTCCGACTCCACACCCCGGTCCAAAGTCCAAGTTTCATCTCATCACGCCTGACCAGTTTTCAAGGAATGACGTCACAAATGCTTAGCAAAACCGCCATTTTGTCGTGACGTACGGGCCCCAGCTGTCGATACTGCATTCCTGTGTGTGCACCGTTGAAAGTAACAACATCTCGAGCAAATATTGACAGCTCTTCACCCCACCCCCCATTTTTACCCCCCCCCCCCATGACACCTTAAAGGCGGATATCGCCGTTATCAACACGTGCACATCGGCAGCAGCTTGCTTTCACTTTAAAAAATGGAATTAATGTTGGGCTGGCAGCTATCAATTTAATTTCAATTATTAACTTTTCTATAATTAACGATTAATTCATAGTTATTTTCGATTCAATCAAGAAACTTCTGTAGTTTTAGATATTGAAAAAAATTGATATTTAATTAACTAAATAGCAGAAGCACTTTGCTCGTTTAGGTGTCATCAGATCACCAAGTACGCAAATACACCAGCGTAATAACAGTATTTGGTTCAAGTGATGAACGTGCCTTTTTGACCATGTATCCAGCAGAGCTAAATAAACGTTCAGAGGGAACTGGGGTTGTTGGTATCCACTAGAAACCAACCGAAAGTAGTTTTATGATTTCAACCGAAACTAGGCCGAAACTTAAAAATGAGTTTCGGCCGAAACCGAAGCCGAAAACAAAAGCTTAACAAGACTTTCGACCGGAACCGAAGCCGAAACTGAAATATTTAGGTATTTTGAAATTCGTCCACGCATACATTCTACATACATTAAAACTGAGGGGGGAAGTATCAATATTTACATTCTTTTTATAAATGAGATCATCGTGAATTTTAATAAATAAACATTTAATGAATACTTTGGCTTTTACCATTTTAATTTAAAAGTAATTTAAATTTCTTAAAAATGTTTTTTTAAAGTAGTATGGTATGAGAAAATAACTTGTATGTGAAGCGCAGTGAGCCTAGCCCTAGGATGGGGTACTACAGTGAGCCTAGCCCTAGGATGGGGTACTGCAGTGAGCCTAGCCCTAGGATGGGGTACTGCAGTGAGCCTAGCCCTAGGATGGGGTACTGCAGTGAGCCTAGCCCTAGGATGGGGTACTGCAGTGAGCCTAGCCCTAGGATGGGGTACTGCAGTGAGCCTAGCCCTAGGATGGGGTACTTCGCTATAATATAAAACGACATTAATAATAATAATACATTCTGTAATATATGCTATATATATAATATTTATTGTACGTTCTATATATATATTCTCTGTTATATGTTCTATATATTCTATATTATATGCTTTATAAATATTTTGTATAATATTATTCTGATCAAACTGACAACTGATTAAATGATAGTGTCAATAATTTGACCCAAATAATTCACGACTAGTTGGGCTATAGGTTATTATGTTTGTGTGTACACATGTACGCCAGTGACTGGGCTCATAGTTCTGAGTCTGCAGGTGATCTTATATATATATATATATATATATATATATACATATATTTATAGTGTGTGCGCAAACATTCTCATGACCCAGGCAGTGTTAAGTGATACAAGAGACACCAGGCAGGGCAATCTTAAGGCATGGGCACACTGAGTAGTTGGCGAGGGTCTCAGGCTTCCAATGGGCCTCTCGCTTCAAGAGGTCCTTATGCTTCTAGTGGCATCAAGTTGCCCATATTTGTAATGACTATTGGAAGACCATTAGTCATTTAAATTTCCTTTCTAATGTGCAGTAGGGACCACGATTCTCCAGATTTTTAAAGCTAGTTTCTGGGGGGGGGGGGGGGGGCGACGACTTACAGTGTACTTTACGGCTCATTAGTTTGGTTCCTTAATTAGTATTTTAACTAAAGAAACTTATGGTTGTTAAAAAATCCATATAAACCTTTCATTCTACTGATTTTTGGAAGATGTGAAACTGTTTCAAATGTTCTCAAATAAATGACCAATTAATTAATAGATGATCTTATAAATTTAGAGAGGAAAGGGGGGCCTCAAGGTAGAGACCGACCAATTTTCGGCTTCGGTTTCAGTGCCGAAAGTTGCCATTTGATCACTTTCGGCGTAGTTTCGGTTTCGGTCGAATCAGAAAAGTTAAATTTCGGTTTAATTTCGGTTTCTGATGAAACAGAAAAGTTAAGTTTCCGTTTATTTTTAGTTTCGGCCGAAAGTCTCAATCACTTTTGGCCGACTTCCTCGGGTAAAATGTATGAGCGTCAATTAAGACAAATAAAAATTGCCACAAAAGCTGTTAAGTCATTTTTCGCGGTGCGCAGAACATGTGCGAAAATGAGTTTTGAAAAATTTAAATCTTTGGTTTCGGTTTAGGCCGAAATTCCCGTTAAACTTTTGGTTTCGGCTTCGGTTTCAGCCGAAAATCTCGTTGAGATTTTGGTTTCGACATCGGTCTCGGCCAAAAATCATTTTTAACTTTCGGTCTGGTTTCGGTTCCGGCCGAAATAAAAAAAAATCACTTTCGGTCGGTCTCTACCTCAAGGCATTACTTTGCCTAGGGTTTCCGATGCTATAAAGACGGCGATGCAATCAGCGTTGTGTGGAACAAGAGAGATTTTAAGGAAAATTGTTAAGTATGTCAGACGTTGTGGGTTAAGGGATGGAGATAATTGATATCCATAGGGTCAGGTAATGAACAGAAATAGTGAAGACGGTTCTAATTTTGTGTGGACTTACTTTCCCCGATTTGAGATCTCTATCAAATAGAGGTGGGGCGGAACAGAAGACTGAATTAGAATCCAAGTTCCACCTACGCACTCTACCATGTGCCCTATAAATATGCACTGTAGCATGTTCCCTTTAAAAATGTACTGTAAGATGTGCCCTTTAAATACGCCCTGTAACAAGTGACCCATCTTCCGACTTAGATTAGTTATGTAACTGGTCAAACTGCTTAAAGGAGAAAACCAGATTAGGTTCAGCCGCACTATCGACCTATCTCTCATATCTGACAAACATATTTATATCTGCCAGTGGCATAGCTAGGAATAGTAGCGCCTGGGGCGGGCCAACGATTTTTCCTCCCCTACCATGAAAAACTAAACAGGCCGCCGCCAATATAAAGACATGTTCCTTGCTAAACAAAACATAGGTTTACACTCCATATTAATGTGCCGTGTCAATGTAAAGATTGCATAGTCAACACAGTCTCCTGGCACATCGTACTGTCAACACTGATGGTTCCCAGCCATATTGGCAGTCTCCTGGCACATCGTACTGTCAACACTGATGGTTCCCAGTCATATTGGCAGTCTCCTGTCACATCGTACTGTCAACACAGATGGTTCCCAGCCATTTTGGCAGTCTCCTGTCACATCGTACTGTTAACACTGATGGTTCCCAGTCATATTGGCAGTCTCCTGTCACATCGTACTGTCAACACTGATGGTTCCCAGTCATATTGGCAGTCTCTTGTCACGTCGTATTATCAACACTGATGGTTCACAGCCATTTTGGCAGTCTCCTGTCACATCGTACTGTTAACACTGATGGTTCCCAGCCATATTGTCAGTCTCCTGTCACATCGTACTGTCAACGCTGATGGTTCCCAGCCATATTGGCAGTCTCCTGTCACATCGTACTGTCAACACAGATGGTTCCCAGCCATTTTGGCAGTCTCCTGTCACATCGTTCTGTCAACACTGATGGTTTCAAGTCATATTGGCAGTCTCCTGTCACATCGTACTGTCAACACTGATGGTTCCCAGTCATATTGGCAGTCTCCTGTCACATCGTAATGTCAACACTGATGGTCACCAGGCATATTGGCAGTCTCCTGTCACATCGTTCTGTCAACACTGATGGTTTCAAGTCATATTGGCAGTCTCCTGTCACATCGTACTGTCAACACTGATGGTTCCCAGTCATATTGGCAGTCTCCTGTCACATCGTAATGTCAACACTGATGGTCACCAGGCATATTGGCAGTCTCCTGTCACATCGTACTGTCAACACTGATGGTTCCCAGCCCTAGTAGCCGTCTCCTCTCCATAAATGCTCCTATAAACAATTGGACCTGTATGTTGTAAGTACAGACATTTAACTAAATGAACAGCTAGAGTTGGGGTCCCGTCTGTCTGTCAACTGTAGATCTATAATGTGATTTACTTCACAATGAACATATAATGATATCCAAGTTTCTGAGGCCTTTCAAACCCAAATCCATCCCATCAACAATTAACGAAGATAAGAAGACTAATCCATGAACAGCACATATGTGCACAACCAGCAAGTACATAGACAGTCGTACCAACACCCCACTCAGTGATACCAACATCCCCACTCAGTGATACCAAAATCCCCACTCAGTGATACCAACATCCCCACTCAGTGATACCAACATCCCCACTCAGTCATACCAACATCCACACTCAGTCATACTGTTACGAGAAAGGGCCGTTTTCTTTATGTACCGGCACCCCATTAACCTAGACGTATCAGATGACCACCCTCCAGGAGGGGTGACATGTCTTTGTCCTAACAATGGCACGACCAACGTCTATTAAGCGAACATTGACCTATTTTAAGGTCAAGCCAAGCGAAATGATCAGTATAAGACGGGAGGTATTCCCCTACAAGGACAGAGAGAGACAAGATGAGCACATCGATGCGTGACTAGCTTTCCGTTGCATTTGCTAAGTACTAGATAGGGCCAATCAATAGTTAGCAGAAATATTAATTCCAGGACCTTATGATCGTGATAGTATTGTTTACATATTACTGTGAGATTTAGATATTCTTAGTGTTAGACCTATATTCATCTCTTTATCTGTAGATTGTATGTATCTTTGTTCATATTATATTCAATGTAATAAAGTACATTTATATAGAGCACTGATTGTCTTTATTTTAGCCAATAGTGTGTTTAAAATCTACATGTGTTAGCCCCCTTTTCAAAACCCCTAGACCACGAGCCTGTTCAAATTCCTTGAACACAATAGGGGGCGTAACAATACCAACATCCCCACTCAGTGATACCCAAACCCCCACTCAGTGAAAGCAACAGGCCCCCAGTCAGTGATATCACTACCCCACTTAGTGATACCAACACCCTATTTAGTGGTACCAACAACCCATTCACTGAAGCAGACACCGCCATTCAGTGATATCCCAACATCTCTATCAGAGATATCAACACCCAACTCAGTGATACAAACACTGAGAGACACCTCGCTCAGTGAAACACCCCCTCCCCCAAATTCAGTGGTACAAACATCTCACTCAGTGATATCATTATCAACTACCCAAACTCAGAGATACCCCAACACCCCTCGGAAGACATGGTACCACCCAAAGTTCTTTCAACCGTCACTCCCAAACTGTATCGCCACGTTTCTTCACTGTTTAATTTAGGCATTAAGAAAATAAAACACAATTTACACACTGAGTAAAAAATCCATGTCCCACTTTCACCATTTTTTTTTTCTGCAGTATACATGCCTAATGTATAGTCACAGCATTAATTACCAGCAGTGCTGAACATGTGCAATGGTGAACAAGCAAAGCAGATCGTGTTGGATGGGCAGACGTCCAACTACAAAATTGGTTGAGGCGCCTCACGGGATAACCCTAAACCTGCTCAACAAATTTTTAACATAAAAGCAGCTCGTTCATTGGGTAATTATGAGGAAACCCGCGTTATTGTGTTTATTTTAATCTTTCCCCATAACTTAATCGTATATTGTTATCAAAGCATTAACTCTTGTATACTGACAGCCATGATAAACTCATAGTATCCCTCGACAACGTCAAATTTTCGGCTTCTCAAGTATCAGTATGTGTTTATTGTCATTGAGTGTGTGTGTATGTGTTAGTGTTTATCTATGTGGCGTGCGTGCACGGCCTGAAGGGGACTTCGAACTTATCGTCATAACTGACGTCATAACTTCGAGGAGGGGTTCCCTGTTCTCTAACCCAGTTTCCACCAGCAGCTGTGTTGTAGAGCGGTATGCATTATGACGCAGTGGCTGAGTAGGTCTGTACGTGTACCAAGAACAATCTAGAAGGTTGTTTCATTCACCGGGCTCGCCCCTGTTATTCATCATCCCGAGAGCATGTTTGCACCATGATGAGCCTCCGACCACAAGTAAACATTTCAGCAAAGTGACGTGTAGCCACTTGTGCCAAGAAACTTCCATTCCGTAGTGAGTTTTTGGGGGGAGTCGAGGTCCTGCAAACACATACATAGATTTAAAACTTTGACGCATATTTTGACAACATATTTTTGAGTTTTAAATCAATAATTTTAAAACCATGCGACCGTGAAATTAAATTACACACGGAGGATGAGACGGTGCGTAACTGTGAGAGGGGCAGCGGGTCGATGGTTCCCTCTTTGATACGAGGTTGTATTTTATCAATCAAAATGACCTCAGAGATCAGATGTTTAATGGAATTTGACAGAATCGAACATCTCTTTACCGCAAATTGCCTTTTTTTTCAAATCTAGAATCAGACATTAAAAATCGTTTAAAGTTATCGTGTTTTAAAATAAACAAATATTTTGTATTACACGGTCTGTGAAGGGTTCTTTTGAAACTAAAATGTTATCGTTATCAGTAGCGTCACTAGAGGGGTGCGAGATGCAGACAGCACCGGGTAACACCCCACAGGGGAGGGAGGGGCACCCAATCGAAAAAGCTTATTGGAAAATGTTCGTTAACGTCAATTTCATAACAGAAGTCAAATAAACACAAGATCAGGGTGCCATCAGAGCAGGGTGCCACAAGATCAGGGTGCCATCAGAGCAGGGTGCCACAAGATCAGGGTGCCAAAAGATCAGGGTGCCACAAGATCAGGGTGCCACACGATCAGGGTGCCACGAGATTAGGGTGCCATCAGAGCAGAGTGTCACAAAAGCAGGTTGTCACAAAGGCAGTGCAAGGAGGCACCAGAACAGGTGCCATTAGGACAGTCAGGGTGTCACCAAACAGAGCAGGGCGCCATCAGAGTGGGTTCACACAGAGGTAATTTTTAAGGATTTCAACCAGAGCATGTAGCAAACAGAGCAGGGTGCCAACAATCACCTGATGAAAATCCTACATTTATTTACCACTATCTTCGTGTGAGAGCTTATTTAAAAATTAAATTTATGAAAGACTATTTGCGATCTACCTAGAAAACAGTCCGGTCTGGCTGGTCTTACCATCTACCAAGAAAACTTTCCCGTCTGGCTGATCTTACCATCTACCAAGAAAACTTTCCCGTCTGGCTGGTCTGACGATGTCGTCAATTGCAAGTGATAAGGGGGAGGATGGTGATTTTGATGTAGTTATTGACATGTTTTATGTAGAGATTGACATGTTTGATGTAGTTATTGACATGTCTGATGTAGAGATTGACATGTTTGATGTAGAGATTGACATGTTTGATGCAGAGATTGACATGTTTGATGTAGTTATTGACATGTTTGACATGTTTGATGCAGTGATTGACGTGTTTGATGCAGTGATTGACATGTTTAATGTAGTTATTGACACGTTTGATGAGGTGATTGACATGTTTGATGTAGTTATTGACATGTTTGATGAGGTGATTGACATGTTTGATGTAGAGATTGACATGTTTGATGTAGAGATTGACATGTTTGATGCAGAGATTGACATGTTTGATGTAGTTATTGACATGTTTGATGAGGTGTTTGACATGTGTGATGCAGTGATTGACGTGTTTGATGCAGTGATTGACATGTTTAATGTAGTTATTGACACGTTTGATGAGGTGATTGACATGTTTGATGTAGTTATTGACATGTTTGATGAGGTGATTGACATGTTTGATGTAGAGAGTGACATGTTTGATGGAGTGATTGACATGTTTGATGAGGTGATTGACATGTTTGATGGGTTACCGGAAATTTGATCGAAAGAAATTTCGTCAACAGAAAATTGATCGACGGAAATTTGATCGAAAGGAAATTTGGTCGAATCTTTTTTTTAGCTGACACGTTAAGATTTTCGTCAAATTTCTTTTTGAGCGCACTATACTATACCGTAAAACAAAATAATGAGTTCAAAAGGAAATTTGACGCAAAATTTTAACGTGTAAACTAAAAAAATGATTCGACCAAATTTCCGTTCGATCAAATTTCCTTCGATCAATTTTCCGTCGACGAAATTTCTTGCGATCGAATTTCCGGATACGGTTTGATGAAGTGATTGACATGTTTGATGAGGTGATTGACATGTTTGCATCTCAGTTTTAACTGTAAAGTTCAGTGGGTTTTTTAAAATAAAAAACGCTGTCACCTTAAATTCTTTGTTTTCTTGTCTTTTGTTTGCTTTAAGACTTTCCTAATTTAAACACATTTCGATAAGCGATTCTGTATGATCAGGTTAAGAATTACTCAGTGCAGGTCAAGGTGGGGGAAGGGGGTAGTCCGGAATTAAAAAGGTGGGCAACACCATGAGTTTACCGATCTAAAAGGCACATTTTATCACCTTAAACTATCTCTTTGATCACCTTACTATACATCTTTGATCACCTTACAATACCTCTTCGATCACCTTACTATATCTCTTCGATCACCTTACAATATCTCTTCGATCACCTTACTGTAGCTCTTTGATCACCTTACAATATCTCTTTGATCAGTATTCATGAATACGCCCCGGATTACCCCGACCGGAGCCGTGCGAAGAAAGAAAACAAAGAATGGAATGGGACGACTGTCAGATCACAAGGCCGGTGTCTACCTTTTGACGTTTATACTTATTTAGACGTCGACGTCTCACTAAATGTAAGCCTGAGATTTTAAATGTGGAATCAAAAACCATCTATTATCACCTACCCACATATTATCTCACAGCATTCCCCCACCCACCTCCTCTCAGACAACAATCTCACGTCTGCAATATCTGGGTCATGTAAACAACTTTACTATAATTCACGACATCGCCCAGAAACCAACCCCCACCCCCCCAAACCCCTTCTCGAGACACTTCCGGTATAACATAAAAGTTCAAACGCCGTTAATTTTTGTACGCATTTGATTGGTTGAAATTACCGCCATCTTGAGACACGTCACGCTCGTTCGTCAAATGATAGAAGATAAAAATCTCACGGTACTTTCAAACACTCAAAAAATGGCCACACACTCATACAAACACACCCGCGCCAAAGTAAATTTCGTAGAAGTTGTTGAGTAGCTGTAGTGCAGTGACGGTGTTTCACTCAAGTGGGTCAAGTGACGACATGGAAGACAATTCTCTTAAAAATCACTTTCCTGCACTCTACGTAATGTGTGGAACAAACTCAGGGTAAGGAATTGTGGGAAATAAAAGCGCCGTTGGAAAAAAACCGGAAGTGCTTCGTCGACAGTAAAATGTGCTGACTCATGACGTCCAGAGAGTGGCATGTTACATACAGTTGGGGGGGGGGGGGTTTGCAAGTTGTGGGCGGGGGGATTAGTAAGCTGCTGGGAACATAGAATTTTTTAGGTGACCACACGTTTGAAATTGTCTTTTGACTATACTAACCCTAGCCCAAACCCCTAGCCCCTAACCGTAACTCCCACCCTAACCCTAGCCCCTTAACTTTAACCCCAGCCCCTAAACCTAGTCCCTTAAGCCTAACCCTAGCCCTTACCCCTAGACCCTGCCCCTACTGCCTAACCCTAGCCCCTAACCGTAACTCCCACCCTAACCCTAGCCCCTTAACTTTAACCCCAGCCCCTAAACCTAGTCCCTTAAGCCTAACCCTAGCCCCTAACCGTAACTCCCACCTTAAACCTAGCCCCCTTAACTTTAACCCAAGCCCCTAACCCTAGTCCCTTAAGCCTAACCCTAACCCCTACCCAGAGCCTCTGGATGTTAAATAAAAACGGTTCTCAACCTGTGGATCGCGTTCCCTTTAGACCATCGGAAAACACATATACTCTACAGTTATGAAGTAGCAACAAACATAATTTTGTTGTTTGGTGGTCGCCACGACATGAGGAACTGTATTAAAGGGTTGCTACATGAGTAAGTTTGAAACCAGTGTTATATAGAGTCTAGAATTCCAATGCCGAGTGTGACACGACTTGACCTATCTATTGTCAGTTTGCTCCAACTGCTTTGGGCTCCAGATTTGGATCAAATGATCTCCTCCTTGGGCGATTCACGTGCGCTGTACTTGACGAAATGACTCACTGACTTGATGACCAATGTGTCTTGGGGTGCCTCAACCCTGCCCCAGGGGATGGCTTGACCTCTTCCTCAAATACTCTCAATGCGAAATGTCATCAACCGTAAATATCATCTGGCCCTGGGTTTAACATAAGCACCGACGTTGTCAAATATTTACACCTTGTAATTTCATTACGGCGTGTGCGATGAAAAACTCGACAGTGGTAAGAGGAGACGTGTAGTGTAGACCGTGGCAACAAGAGGAGACGTGTAGTTTAGACACTGGCAACAAAAGGAGACGTGTAATGTAGACACTGGCAACAAGAGGAGACGTGTAGTTTAGACACTGGCAACAAGAGGAGACGTGCAGTTTAGTCAAACTACCGTTAAAATGCTTTATTGCTTACAAAATCAACATAACAAGACATATTATACAAATAAAGGTGTATTTCATATCATTTCAAAATTTTAATTTTTATTTTTCGAATCGAATACTCTCTTAAACACTGTATGAAGACAGCTAGTGTTAAATTGTACGGAGACAGCTAGGGTTAAATTCTACGGAGACAGCTAGAGTTAAATTCTACGGAGACAGCTAGGGTTCAAACACTGTATGAAGACAGCTAGTGTTAACCACTATGGAGAAAGCTAGGGTTAAAACACTGTATGAAGACAGCTAGTGTTAAATTCTACGGAGACAGCTAGCGTTAAAACACTGTATGAAGACAGCTAGTGTTAAACACTATCTCTCAACTAGTAGCAAGTGACCAAGTCTCAATTAGTAGCAAGTGACCAAGTCTCAACTAGTAGCAAGTGACCAAGTCTCAACTAGTAGCAAGTGACCAAGTCTCAACTAGTAGCAAGTGACCAAGTCTCAATTAGTAGCAAGTGACCAATCTCTCAACTAACCTTAACATTGTTTTTTAAAATTGATCAATAGACACAAACAATTAAACAACTATAAAATCAGCTCTTGTATAGTTCAATTCAGTTTATAATTTGTATATCATTAAATACATTAACTTTAACCCTCAAACTCCCGGGGGAACCCAGGGTTGAGAAAAGCGAGGTTCCTCTTTTCCCGGGATAAGCGAAAACCTGGTCCTGGTCATTAGCGTGTAGGCCAGAGGTCCCCAAACTTTTTTGGCTCGTAGACCACTTGCCATGTTTTTCGGGTTTGGGTAGACCCCCTGCGTACCTGATAATGATTTTTTGCAAATTCATTAACTTCAAATGTATTTTTGACAGCCGGTATAGTGCTACTCACTTTGAAAGATTTAAATGTATAATCATATATCAGAAAATATACCTAAGAACTTAAATTTCAATATGCTTCTTCATCACGTTTCATGAACAATAATGTTTTTACAATGTTTACTTCATAGGTACTTTTATAATTTATGTAGGAAGATATATGTTTTTATATTATAAGGTAATATTATATAAGTAAATTGGTACTATCTGTGTATGTGGATTATTCCATTAATGGATGGCCAAAATAGAAGTCAGGACCTGGTTACATGAGATCCACTATCAGTATCATTGACCCCTCTTTTCATTTCATGGACCCCCAATTTTTATTTTCACTGACATAGACCCCTTGCAAGTTGTCGTCGACCCCTGGGGGTCGATATAGACCACTTTGGGAATCACTGGCGTAGGCAATATATTCTATTGGATGTCTCTTGGTGTCATGGTCTGGTCATTAGCGTGTAGGCAATAGATTGTATAGGAGGTCTCGCGAAATTGATGTCATGGCCAGGACATGTGGGCATTCATGCTGCACAAAATAAAATCAGCGCCCAAGACAACGACAACATCATAATAAAGTCAATACTTGAAGTCTAAACAACGACAACATGAAAATAAAGTCAATACTTGAAGTCTCCACTCTGGATAATAAAGTCAATACTTGAAGTCTAAACAACGACAACATGAAAATAAAGTCAATACTTGAAGTCTCCACTCTGGATAATAAAGTCAATACTTGAAGTCTAAACAACGACAACATGAAAATAAAGTCAATACTTGAAGTCTCCCCTCTGGATAATAAAGTCAATACTTGAAGTCTAAACAACGACAACATGAAAATAAAGTCAATACTTGAAGTCTCCACTCTGGATAATAAAGTCAATACTTGAAGTCTAAACAACGACAACATGATAATAAAGTCAATACTTGAAGTCTAAACAACGACAACATGATAAGAAAGTCAATACTTGAAGTCTCCACTCTGGATAATAAAGTCAATACTTGAAATCTCCACTCTGGATAATAAAGTCAATACTTGAAATCTCCACTCTGGATAATAAAGTCATTACTTGAAGTCTCCACTCTGGATAATAAAGTCAATACGTGAAGTCTCCACTCTGGATAATAAAGTCAATACTTGAAGTCTCCACTCTGGATAATAAAGTCATTACTTGAAGTCTCCACTCTGGATAATAAAGTCAATACGTGAAATCTCCACTCTGGATTAGATCAATGTCAGAGAAAAGCTGACTAGAGCATCCTAGTGACAGTGACATGCCACTTAAAAAAAAAGGAAGATTGTCTCGCACTGACAGTGTCACTTTAACCAAAAACACGCTGAAGGCCTTCCTCAAATATGAGCCGCCTTCAATAGACAGAAGATGGCTTCCAGACAGGGCATTGAAATTTGGGGCGTGAAAAACAGGCAAAAAAACAACAACAGAAAGCTAACTAGATCAGGGTGAATGTCTTGTCATCAGGGTGTCTGTCTTGTCATCAGGGTGACTGTCTTGTCAGTCATCAGGGTGTCCGTCTTGTCATGACTTGTCATTGAGTTGTCTGTACCGATCGAGACTGCAATATACCGCTTTGCACAGTGATGTGCTATTTACATTCTGCACTTCAGCTATCTGTACCGGTACTGAGTGCCACTTGCACTGTGTTTTTACTATGGATAGGTTTCCTATATGACCTCGTCTTGCCCACCCCTCCACCAATCACTATGTTTACACAAGCATTTCATCGCTTTCACAACAAACACGATCTATCTTTAAACTTGATCGTTGTTTAATCGTATCTTGATTGTTCCATTATTGGACAACTGCATGTTCCATGTAGGCAATTTTGTCTTATGTACCAACTAAATGCATGCTCCAAGCTGTCCAGGTGCGTTCGACGGTTGATATGGTGAAGATAAGTGATGCACCGAGTTTGTTTAGCCATGGCGCGAACCCCTCCATGACGTCACACTCTACGATTTGTGCACCGCGTTTCGCCGTGACAGTTTCGCTAACGGAAAAGCTACTTGCATATCAGCGAAGTTCTGTAGCGGAGACATGACAGAAGTCAGTGGTCATAGAAGTCAATGACAGAAGTCAGTGGTCATAGAAGTCAATGGCCACAGAAGTCAATGGCCACAAACATCATTGGCCACATGTGTCAATGACCACAGAAGTTAATCGCCATAGAAGTCAATGGCGATAGATTTCAATGACCGCAGAATTCAATGACCACAGATGTCAATGGCCACAGGTGTCAATGGCCACAGAATTCAATGACCACTGTCGTCAAGGCACATTTTTTGCTCATGCTCCAAATTTGCAAGTACTAATTCGGTTGTCTTAGGGCAGCTAACTTTCAGTTCAGACTGTTGGACACGACTAATTCGGTTGTCTTAGGGCAGCTAACTTTCAGTTCAGACTGTTGGACACGACTAATTCGGTTGTCTTAGGGCAGCTAACTTTCAGTTCAGACTGTTGGACACGACTAATTCGGTTGTCTTAGGGCAGCTAACTTTCAGTTCAGACTGTTGGACACGACTAATTCGGTTGTCTTAGGGCAGCTAACTTTCAGTTCAGACTGTTGGACACGACTAATTCGGTTGTCTTAGGGCAGCTAACTTTCAGTTCAGACTGTTGGACACGACTAATTCGGTTGTCTTAGGGCAGCTAACTTTCAGTTCAGACTGTTGGACACGACTACTTCGGTTGTCTTAGGGCAGCTAACTTTCAGTTCAGACTGTTGGACACGACTAATTCGGTTGTCTTAGGGCAGCTAACTTTCAGTTCAGACTGTTGGACACGACTTCTATAGTCTTAGATAAAGTGTATTATTTCTAGTCTTGACCTGGTAGACACGATTTAAGCAAAACTATGTTCATATCATGGTTTAAAAAAAAAACTAGGTAGAAACGAGACACCAGTGTATTCAAGTAGGCTATACACGCAATGTTCATTTCTTTGTATACCAGAGTTACATAAACTTGGGTGCGAGCTGACATTTAAGGTGGTATAAGGAAAAGTAATTTCTAGATAAAAGGAGACATCAGCCTTAAATGAATGTTATAGTTGTTAATATATTTTTAAAATAAAATTAATACTTTTTTTTTTTCACTACAAGTCTCTATACCAGTGGTTCTCAACCTTCCTAATACCGCGACCCTTTAATACAGTTCCTCATGTTGTGGTGACCCCTCCAACCATACAATTATTTCCGTTGCTACATCATGAATATATTTTGTGTTTTCCGATGGTCTTAGGCGACCCTTATGTAAGGTTCGGTCGACCCCCAAAGGTGTCCTTACGCACAGGTTGAGAACTGCTGCTCTAGACAATTCATTTTTTTTTAAATTAAAAATTTAGAACTCCATTATTTTTAAAATTAAAATAATTAAAGTTACTGTTGCAGGGGGTGCGAGACCTGCCATCCATAGGGGTGCAGCGTATAGAACAGGTAGGAAATATTTCTACAAGTTCAAGTATACTTCGTATCGTATAAATTGTATCGCTTCCTCTAGACGTATATCCTTTCACTTGTATCCCCTCATATAAAGCAACACCACTTATCTCCCATGTGTAGCACAGCACAGATATCAGCACGTTCGCCCTAAACCTCCCTGACAGGACCCACAACGCCAAACCGAGGACACCTTCAAAAACACAAACAAGAACCACACGTCACTCTCCACTTGCTACTCCCCTCGCCGGAATGACGTCATATTAGTTCGCAGGTCAAGGCTCTTCAATGTGACGTCAGGGGCCAGCACGACTCACGTAAACACGTATCGTTGGACCTACCAAAATGTGGTACGGGAGACTCGAGTGGTATGCGAGACCACAAGTGACTTAAGTGCGCCGAGAATAGGCCTAAAAGAGGGCAGTGTAACAGCAAGCAGATGGGAATGCTGTGTGTAAGTGTAACAGATAGTTTGGCTTGCTCAGGGCGGGTACAGACTAGCCTGTATGTCAGTCTGCCCCAAGGGGTGGTTGTGTGTGTGAGTGAGTGTGTGCTTGTGTGTGTGTGTGTGCATTTAAAGGGGGGAGTACGGTGGATATGAACGATTTAGGATGCAGTATGTAGTTTAAAGGGGCCGGTATAAGATATGTATTCTGTAATTTACTGCAGGGAAAGAAGGGATTGTTTTGTGTGTTGTGATGACAGGAAATAAGTAAGTGTAGGCCTTTTGGCAAATGGTGTAGTAGGCTTTTTGGCAAATGGTGTAGTAGGCCTTTTGGCAAATGGTGTAGTAGGCCTTTTGGCAAATGGTGTAGTAGGCCTTTTGGCAAATGGTGTAGTAGGCCTTTTGGCAAATGGTGTAGTAGGCCTTTTGCCAAATGGTGTGGACCAAAAATGGATAAAATGTTCAAGATTGTTAAAATGGCTGATGTTCCATGGCGTATGGGAAGAATTCAAACCAGTCATGGAGCTGAGCCTTCTGGGTAAAACGAAGATAAATCATACAATGGAACGTCTTCTTAATTGTATGTTTGAAAAAAACATGATTTTTTTCTTATATATTTGTCCTCTACTGACATATTTTATTTTTAATTGCTATGGGCCAAGTTGTAATGTCTGGAGTGTCGTCAGATGTAAGGTAGTTGGTGGGCTCAAGCAGTAGCTAAGTAAAGACATAAGGTTGGGGGGGCGGGATGGGGGGAGGTCGGGTGTTAAACTATAGTGCGCCACAAACAGTGGATTAGCAGATGATAATACGAAGATGAGCAGATGTCCTCACGCGGATAATAAGAAGAGAATCAGAGCGGTCCCCCAGCACGGGATCCGTGAAGGCCTGTGACGTCACGACGTTGTCTTCAAAGATAAGACAAGCACACGTTTAGTGGTGATCAGAGGAGTGAGCAGAGTTTCGGTTCCTGCCAACCGGTGTGATCTATATTTAGCGTGGTTATGTCATTTCACACAGTTCTAGCGTTAAGATGACGTCATACGACGGAAAAGAGGCAAAGAGTTTATTTGAACTTCATCGTGAATCATGCCGCATCGTAGAGTCGTTTTTTTCCACTTAGTCATTCAGCGTTGTGTCTTGTGTGTAACTATTTTTCTTATTGCTATTACCCGACTTCTTCCACATAATTTATACAAGGGATGGACAACCTAAGGCACGCGGGCAACATGCGGCACACTGAAAGGTTAAATGCGGCACGCAAGACCTCCCGGAAACTGTTTTAATGTTTTAGCAACATGTAACATTTAGAAATGATTAGTTGTAGAAGGCTTCGAAACTTTAAAAGGAAATGAGCGAAACAAAGTTGGGAAGACTTGACAAAAAAATTGTGCAACAACACAACGAACGTGTCGGCAAGAAGCCTTCTACAGCGAACAAAGATCAGTAAAAACAAGATATCATAAAAAATAAACACTTAGCTGCAATCTAGTAAGTAGATTACTCTAAAAGTTTAGATTACTTTAGAAGTTTAGATTAGTCTAGAAGTTTAGATTAGTCTATAATTTTAGATTAGTCTATACGTTTAGATTAGTCTATAAGTTTAGCTTAGTCTGGAAGTTTAGAATACTAGAAAATTATAATGCAGTCCGCAATTTAATAAATAAATAAATAATAATTCCATGCAGGTCATAAAGACACCATCCGTCATAAAGACACAACCCTTCATAAAGACACCACCCGACATAAAGACACCATCCGTCATAAAGACACCACCCGACATAAAGACACCACCCGACATAAAGACACCATACGTCATAAAGACACCATCCGTCATAAAGCCACCACCCGTCATAATTATAAAGACACCATCCGTCATAAAGACACCACACGACATAAAGACACCATCCGTAATACAAGGGAATGGAATGCTAAAAATGACGTCAACACACCAGCTCCTGTTCCCACTTGTCACACCTGTGACACCGGCACAAGACGTCATATCCATGTATACCTCGTTCCAGTTAACAATACACTGTCATCGGAGATGCCAAGTCACGTGTTCAGATGTATTCCGGTTATGCCTAAGGATTATATGTCAAGTTGAGCCATATACGTATATCATACGTTCATAAATAACTGCACGCGCGCCGTACTACGTGCGACACGAACCCGAGTCGGTTGTCTACGTGAGGACGTTAACCAATTGAGGACGCCATCCGATAGCCAACCGAGAGCTCACGGTACTCCCCACGAGATGTTACTCTAATCCGGGGATTTGCTCGGATTTCTCGAGTCGACTTTAAGATGAAACTAAGTTGAGTCGTCGGGTGTACCAGGTGTAGCTCTTAGGTGTACAAGACACCGGTACTGAAGTTGTTTTTAAAAAAAAAATGTATATAAATATTTCTACGACTTTCGTGGAAGACAATCCGGATAAATTTAGTTTGTGACGTTGACTTCATTTTTCTCGACGGTCCATTATGTATAGGTAATGTCAACTTCCGTTGATGAGCTAGGCATCTCGCTCATATTTACACCGCCATACAAGGCGCTGGTGTAAAGTTCTGGTGTAAAGTTCTGTTTCCGGCAGCCCCTGAAAGGTATACTAAATAATTCGTTACACTTTTAAGAGAAGGCGTTACAAATCAGCCAGACATTTATAAATATATATATCTATATAACTAGTTGCAGTAATATATAAAGCGATGTTGACGTTGAATTTGCCCGAAAAGGCAACACTATATAGTTCCTAGGCGCCCCCCCCCCATGTCATAGATATTAAATTATCAACTGCCGTAAGTTTTAAGTCACTTGTTACACCTGCAACCCATCAATACTGATCCTGCAACCCATCAATACTGATCCTGCAACCCATCAATACTGACCCCGCAACCCATCAATACTGATCCTGCAACCCATCAATACTGACTCTGCAACCCATCAATACTGATCCTGCAACCCATCAATACTGATCCTGCAACCCATCAATACTGATCCTGCAACCCATCAATACTGATCCTGCAACCCATCAATACTGATCCTGCAACCCATCAATACTGATCCTGCAACCCATCAATACTGACCCCGCAACCCATCAATACTGATCCTGCAACCCATCAATACTGATCCTGCAACCCATCAATACTGATCCTGCAACCCATCAATACTGATCCTGCAACCCATCAATACTGATCCTGCAACCCATCAATACTGATCCTGCAACCCATCAATACTGATCCTGCAACCCATCAATACTGATCCTGCAACCCATCAATACTGATCCTGCAACCCATCAATACTGATCCTGCAACCCATCAATACTGATCCTGCAACCCATCAATACTGATCCTGCAACCCATCAATACTGATCCTGCAACCCATCAATACTGATCCTGCAACCCATCAATACTGATCCTGCAACCCATCAATACTGATCCTGCAACCCATCAATACTGACCCCGCAACCCATCAATACTGATCCTGCAACCCATCAATACTGACTCTGCAACCCATCAATACTGACCCCGCAACCCATCAGTACTGATCCTGCAACCCATCAATACTGACTCTGCAACCCATCAATACTGATCCTGCAACCCATCAATACTGACCCCGCAACCCATCAATACTGATCCCGCAACCCATCAATACTGATCCTGCAACCCATCAATACTGATCCTGCAACCCATCAATACTGATCCTGCAACCTATCACTACTGATCCCGCAACCCATCAATACTGATCCCGCAACCCATCAATACTGATCCTGCAACCCATCACTACTGATCCCGCAACCCATCAATACTGATCCCGCAACCCATCAATACTGATCTCGCAACCCATCACTACTGATCCTGCAACCCATCACTACTGATCCTGCAACCCATCACTACTGATCCTGCAACCCATCACTACTGATCCCGCAACCCATCAGTACTGACCCTGCAACCCATCAATACTGATCCTGCAACCCATCAATACTGACTCTGCAACCCATCAATACTGATCCTGCAACCCATCAATACTGATCCTGCAACCCATCAATACTGATCCCGCAACCCATCACTACTGATCCTGCAACCCATCACTACTGATCCCGCAACCCATCACTACTGATCCTGCAATCCATCAATACTGATCCTGCAACCCATCACTACTGATCCTGCAACCCATCACTACTGATCCTGCAACCCATCAATACTGATCCTTCATACTCAACATCCTAAGTCGTTCGCTCTTACTCTTACCGACCTCCCAACCCTAACGCAAATCATTTATTTACCTGGTCGCATATAGGGAGCAGTGTCATTGATTGATGTACCCACCCCCACCACCACCAAGATAGTACACCCCCCCCCCATCAGCCTCAACATCTGACCTACATCTTGTACAAATATATTAAGTGCGTCATAGTGGGACGGAAAGAGTTCATATGATGCCATATTTACCTAGTATGAAGATATGATGCCATATTTACCTAGTATGAAGATATGATGCCATTTTTACCTAGTATGAAGATATGATGCCATATTTACCTAGTATGAAGATATCATGCCATTTTTACCTAGTATGAAGATATGATGCCATATTTACCTAGTATGAAGATATGATGCCATATTTACCTAGTATGAAGATATGATGCCATTTTTACCTAGTATGAAGATATGATGCCATATTTACCTAGTATGAAGATATGATGCCATTTTTACCTAGTATGAAGATATGATGCCATTTTTACCTAGTATAAAGATATGATGCCATATTTACCTAGTATGGTAGATATGATGCCATATTTACCTAGTATGAAGATATGATGCCATTTTTACCTAGTATGAAGATATGATGCCATATTTACCTAGTATGAAGATATGATGCCATATTTACCTAGTATGAAGATATGATGCCATTTTTACCTAGTATGAAGATATGATGCCATTTTTACCTAGTATGAAGATATGATGCCATATTTACCTAGTATGAAAATATGATGCCATATTTACCTAGTATGAAGATATGATGCCATTTTTACCTAGTATGAAGATATGATGCCATATTTACCTAGTATGAAGATATGATGCCATTTTTACCTAGTATGAAGATATGATGCCATTTTTACCTAGTATGAAGATATGATGCCATATTTACCTAGTATGAAAATATGATGCCATATTTACCTAGTATGAAGATATGATGCCATTTTTACCTAGTATGAAGATATGATGCCATATTTACCTAGTATGAAGATATGATGCCATATTTACCTAGTATGAAGATATGATGCCATATTTACCTAGTATGAAGATATGATGCCATATTTACCTAGTATGAAGATATGATGCCATATTTAGCTAGTATGAAGATATGATGCCATATTTACCTAGTATGAAGATATGATGCCATATTTACCTAGTATGAAGATATGATGCCATATTTACCTAGTATGAAGATATGATGCCATATTTACCTAGTATGAAGATATGATGCCATATTTACCTAGTATGAAGATATGATGCCATATTTACCTAGTATGAAGATATGATGCCATATTTACCTAGTATGAAGATATGATGCCATATTTACCTAGTATGAAGATATGATGCCATATTTACCTAGTATGAAGATATGATGCCATATTTACCTAGTATGAAGATATGATGCCATATTTAGCTAGTATGAAGATATGATGCCATATTTACCTAGTATGAAGATATGATGCCATATTTACCTAGTATGAAGATATGATGCCATATTTACCTAGTATGAAGATATGATGCCATATTTACCTAGTATGAAGATATGATGCCATATTTACCTAGTATGAAGATATGATGCCATATTTACCTAGTATGAAGTTAACGGCATTAATCAATAGGTTTTCCGATAGAACAATTTGAATTTATTTCACGTGAGAATCGTGACGGAGGCAGCAATGAAATAAACCATCGTTAATTGCTGGGCAAAGATTTGGCGAAAAATTGGACTTGCCTTATTTCAATTACCTTTCAGTTTATCGTGACCTTTGACCTTTGCGAATGTAACATGCCTGGTGCCATTTAAATGTAATCACTGTTTTCCATAGACGAGACCAGAGGTCGACAAACTACGTAATGGTGATGTTACTAAATTGGTCCTATTGCTGACTTGTTGAGTACAGTTGGATATCTGCTATCATGAAATAGTGATGTTACTAAATTGGTCCTATTGCTGACTTGTTGAGTACAATAGGATGTTTGCTATCATGAAATGGTGATGTTACTAAATTGGTCCTATTCAGCTGAACTCGCCATTTCCATCCACTTTGTGTTACCTAAATTCCATTTTTCATATTAAAATTATCCTCACCGCTCTAAAGCGCCTATAGTATTCGCCTCAAACGTAGACTATGGATTAACCTATAAGCCCATCCCGTCCCTTTGTCCCCCTCCTCCCCGACCACCCCTCATCTTGTTATGTCGAGCCATCAATTCGACGCTTCCGTCTCCACTAATCGATCAAGTTGTGACGTCAGCATCTATCGATTGGTTCATCTACTGATGCTTTCTCCACACGGCCTCCATGGGAGGGAACCCTCCTCTACTCATTGTGTGCGTGTCGGAGTACAAGGGGTGAGTGTGTGAGGCGTGTGGGAGGAGCGCTATTAATAGCTTGTGTGAGCTATATTTAGCCCTGTGACACGTGACGCCGCAATCTGTTGGCCTGCCAAAAGGCACAGTTGTATTACTCCATTGTGTAGCAGATTCAAGGGCGGGGGGGGGGGGGGGAGAGAGGGGGGCATCTCACCTATACCTGCCACCTGCAAGTTTCACTAATTGAAAAAAAGCAAGATTCATACAGCAGCGGACAAAAAGCAGCCTCACCCTGGATATATCGGTGTCCACTGACAGTTTGTATCCGCCTCTGAATGAATTCAACAACGCTCAACAAGACGGCGGTGTGCCACCTATGATCTATAGCCCTTGACACACCGATAACTGATTTATTTAATGTTACACTGTAAGTCTAAATCTTAAGTCAAGGCGCTGTGTATAGCAGACATATTGGACCTGCATAAACTGCCCTCAAAACACATCTCTTTATACTCAACTATCCTGACAGTTTCCCCCCTCTGACTATAGACGATACTGCTGGATGCCGTCCATGGCTTGACATTTAAAAAAATGACCAGGAAATGGCCAATGATCGGCAAACCCCGGCTCTTTAGTGACCTGAGTGCGCTCGGCCAATCGGCCACAAACCAGTTTTGACTACGAGCAACATGGTTCTTGAAATGAAATTTGGTTCTCAATTTTATTTAAATCGCCCTGCTTCTAATTTTCGGGTCTTTTGACTAATGACTTTTCCGACCACTTTTGACTAATGCGTTTGCCGACCACTATTGACTAATGACTTTTCCGACCACTTTTGACTAATGCGTTTGCCGACCACTATTGACTAATGACTTTTCCGACCACTTTTGACTAATGCGTTTGCCGACCACTATTGACTAATGACTTTTCCGACCACTTTTGACTAATGCGTTTGCCGACCACTATTGACTAATGACTTTTCCGACCACTTTTGACTAATGCGTTTGCCGACCAATATTGACTAATGACTTTGCCGACCACTTTTGACTAATGACTTTTCCAACCACTTTTGACTAATGACTTTTCCGATCACTTTTGACTGATAAGTTTGCCGACCACTATTGACTAATGAGTTTTCCGACCACTGCTCAATCCAATGCTGTGTGGGGCACCTATGCAATGCTTTGTGGAGCACCAATGCAATGCTGTGTGGGGCACCTATTCAATGCTGTGTGGGGCACCTATGCAATGCTGTGTGGGGCACCTATGCAATGCTGTGTGGGGCACCTATTCAATGCTGTGTGGGGCACCTATGCAATGCTGTGTGGGGCACCTATGCAATGCTGTGTGGGGCACCTATACTATGCTGTGTGGGGCACCTATGCAATGCTGTGTGGGGCACCTATGCAATGCTGTGTGGGGCACTTATGCAATGCTGTGTGGGGCACCTATGCAATGCTGTGTGGGGCACCTACATGGCAATGGTCATGATCCCAGACACCATTCACACGACGACATGCATATAACAAGATGATTTCAATTTCAAATGTCAATGTTAGCCTCCGGTACTTCTCATGTGGTTATTTTGGTATGTTCGAATTCGTAATCAAGTGTCGTCCTGTGAATGTCGTCCTGTAAATGTCGTCCTGTGAAAGTCCTCCAATAGTGGCAAACTCTCGATACCGCGTGTTCGCCTTGAGACTTACAGAAGTCGTTCTTTCGCATTTGCTGGCCCAACAACTTGGAACACCCTTCCTGTCGCTCTCAGAAACAGCCAGACACTGGAGTCCTTCAAAACCGATTTGAAAACATATCTATTTCTTAAACACCTGCTGGGGTGATGTTGCCTACCATCTTTTCCAGCTAGCTATTATCTCCTATGACCTAGATGTATATTGGCTTGTGTTGTTTATGGTTGCAAGGGATGAAATACTTTGAATGGTTATGCTCGTTGTAGTTTTTGTAATGTTGCGTTTTGTATTTCAATGTTGTAAAATATAGATTGTTTCATTTCTCTTTTAATGTGGTTGACTTTGTACCACGCTTCGAGCCTTTGGGGATGAAGCGTGACTTTTCAAATAAACTTTATTATTATTATAATGTCGTCCTTTGAATTTCGTCCTTTGAATGTCGTCCTGTGAATGTCGTACTTTGAATGTCGTCCTGTGAATGTCGTCCTGTGAATGTCGTCCTTTGAATGTCGTCCTGTGAATGTCGTCCTTTGAATGTCGTCCTGAGAATGTCGTCCTGTGAATACCTGCGTTGATAACAAATACTTGAGGCCTCTACATAGTATCGATGTCATAGAGTCGATGTCATAGAGTCGATAGTATAGAGTAGATGTCATAGAGTCGATGTCATAGAGTCGATGTCATGAGTCGATGTCATAGAGTCGATGTCATGGAGTCGATGTCAAAGAGTCGATGTCATAGATTTGAAGTCATAGAGTCGAAGAGTCGATGTCATAGAGTCGATGTGTTAGAGTCGATGTCATAGAGTCAATGTCATAGAGTCGATGTCATAGAGTTAGAGTCAAATAGGCAAGCACATAGAGCCCTTAAAGTCTAGTAGTTCACATACTTTCCACCGATTAGAAATGAAAGGAAGAAATTCAGATATGAACATTGAGGTCAGGTATAAACATTGAGGTCAAGTATGAACATTGAGGTCAGGTATGAACATTGAGGTCAGATGTGAACATTGAGGTCAGATGTGAACATTGAGGTCAGATGTGGGCATTGAGGTCAGGTATGAACATTGAGGTCAGGTATGAACATTGAGGTCAGATGTGGGCATTGAGGTCAGGTATGAACATTGAGGTCAGATGTGGGCATTGAGGTCAGGTGTGGGCAGCAGGTCTGAATCCAAAGACGGAGAGGGCGTCCCGTCGGCTGTATGACGCTGACTCAATGAAAATTCCCATAACTTCGGCGACGCCACTGGTGTCAAGCTGTATCATCCACACACATAACGTTCCCTTGTGTTTTCCAGGTGCGTGGTGACAGGTGATTTTCTGTCTTGGGAACCGGCTTATCCCAGGCCTTCTGAATTCGTCCTGCGAAGTCCGCACCTTCGTCACATTGTGACGTCTGCACCATCAAAACATTGTTAAGTCTACACCATCGAAACATTGTAAATTCTACACCATCGAAACATTGCTAAGTCTACACCATCGAAACATTGTAAAGTCTACACCATCGTCACATTATGACGGACGGATGAAAAAAAACAAAAGGAATAGCTATTATGATTGGACGTTAGCTTTTAAAAGTGTATTGCAGAAATGAGAACATAATACAGTGTTCGCCTGTTGGGGTGTCGAGGACCGAGGGAGCCGATATTTGACATTGTGTACTAAAATCTATTTTATTTACTCATTTTGAAAAAAAAGGGCACCAGAATGTCCCTCCCTATGGCGCCAATAAATGCCCCCCCCCCCCGGGGCGCCAATGGGGTAAGTAGATACATAAGACGAAGCTCAACACAACGTATCAAATTGCACAGAAATAACACCAAGTACAGACATTCTGGATATAACATCAAATACAGACAATGGGGTCATCAAGTAGACACCGCATGAGACCTAACATAAAATACAGACAATAGAGATCCCAATTCC